>JARKIM010000023.1:0-43454 GCA_030378355.1 Eleusine indica | reverse complement strand
ATGCTTAAGGGCTCGTGCCGTCCAAACCCGTCTAAGGGTTCGCCCTAAAACACCTCGCCCCTAGCACTTCGAAGGGGAGGGTGGCGTATTTCAAAAACTTAGAAAAAATAGTAAGGGGCTCGTTGCGGCCCGAACCCAGCTAAGGGTTCGCCCTAAAACACTTCGCCCCTACCACTTCGAAGGGGAGGGTGGCGTTTTTCAAAAACTTAGCGAAAAATGCTAAGGGGCTCGTTGCAGCCCTAACCCGTCTAAGGTTTCGTCATAAAACACCTCCCCCCTAGCACTTCGAAGGGGAGGATGGCATTTTTCAAAAACTAAACAAAAAATGCTGAGGTGCTCGTTCCAGCCAAAACCCGTCTAAGGGTTCGCCCTAAAACACCTCGCCCTTAGCACTTCGAGGGGGATGGTGGCGTTTTTCAAAAACTTAGCAAAAAATGCTAAGGGGCTCGTTGTAGCCCAAAGCCGTCCAAGGGTTCATCGAAAAACACCTCGCCCATCGCACTTCGAAGGGGAGGGTGGCGTTTTTCAAAAACTTAGCGAAAAATGCTAAGGGCCTCGTTGCAGCCCAAACCCGTCTAAGTGTTCGCCCTAAAACACCTCGCCCTTAGCACTTCGAGGAGGAGGGTGTCATTTTTCAAAAACTTAGCAAAAAATGCTAAGGGGCTCGTTGCTGCCCAAACCTGTCTAAGTGTTCGCCCTAAAACACCTCGCCCTTTGCACTTCGAGGAGGAGGGTGGCATTTTTCAAAAACTTAGCAAAAAATGCTAAGGGGCTCGTTGCAGCCCAAACCCGTCTAAGGGTTCGTCGTAAAACACCTCGCCCCTAGCACTTCGAAGGGGAGGGTGGCGTTTTTCCAAAACTTAGAGAAAATGCTAAGGGGCTCGTTGTAGCCCAAACCCGTCTAAGGGTTCGTCGTAAAACACCTCGCCCATCGCACTTCGAAGGGGAGGGTGGCATTTTTCAAAAACTTTGCGAAAAATGCTAAGGGCCTCGTTGCAGCCCAAACGCGTCTAAGTGTTCGCCCTAAAACACCTCGCCCTTAGCACTTCGAGGAGGAGGGTGTCATTTTTCAAAAACTTAGCAAAAAAGGCTAAGGGGCTCGTTGCAGCCCAAACCCGTCTAAGGTTTCGCCCTAAAACACCTCGCCCCTAGCACTTCGAAGGGGAGGGTGGCGTTTTTCCAAAACTTAGCGAAAATGCTAAGGGGCTCGTTGTAGCCCAAACCCGTCTAAGGGTTCGTCGTAAAACACCTCGCCCATCCCACTTCGAAGGGGAGGGTGGCGTTTTTCAAAAACTTAGCAAAAAATGCTAAGGGCCTCGTTGCAGCCCAAACCCGTCTAAGTGTTCACCCAAAAACACCTCGCTCTTAGCACTTCGAGGAGGAGGGTGGCATTTTTCAAAAACTTAGCAAAAAATGCTAAGGGGCTTGTTGCAGCCCAAACCCGTCTAAGGGTTCGTCGTAAAACACCTCGCCCCTAGCACTTCGAAGGGGGGGGTGGCATTTTTCAAAAACTTAGCAAAAATGCTAAGTGGCTCGTTGCAGCCCAAACCCGTCTAAGGGTTCGCCGTAAAACACCTCGCCCCTAGCACTTGGAAGGGGAGGGTGGCGTATTTCAAAAACTTAGAAAAAATGCTAAGGGGCTCGTTGCAGCCAAAACCCTTCTAAGGGTTCGCCCTAAAACACCTCGCCCCTAGCACATCGAACGGGAGGGTGGCGTTTTTCAAAAACTTAGCGAAAAATGCTAAGGGGCTCGTTGCTGTCCAAACCTGTCTAAGGGTTCGCCCTAAAACACCTCGCCCCTAGCACTTCGAAGGGGAGGGTGGCGTATTTCAAAAACTTAGAAAAAATTGTAAGGGGCTCGTTGCGGCCCGAACCCAGCTAAGGGTTCGCCCTAAAACACTTCGCCCCTAGCACTTCGAATGGGAGGGTGGCGTTTTTCAAAAACTTAGCGTAAAATGCTAAGGGGCTCGTTGCAGCCCTAACCCGTCTAAGGTTTCGTCATAAAACACCTCGCCCCTAGCACTTTGAAGGGGAGGATGGCGTTTTTCAAAAACTAAACAAAAAATGCTGAGGGGCTCGTTCCAGCCAAAACCCGTCTAAGGGTTCGCCCTAAAACACCTCGCCCTTAGCACTTCGAGGAGGAGGGTGTCATTTTTCAAAAACTTAGCGAAAAATGCTAAGGGGCTCGTTGCTGCCCAAACCTGTCTAAGTGTTCGCCCTAAAACACCTCGCCCTTTGCACTTCGAGGAGGAGGGTGGCATTTTTCAAAAACTTAGCAAAAAATGCTAAGGGGCTCGTTGCAGCCCAAACCCGTCTAAGGGTTCGTCGTAAAACACCTCGCCCATCGCACTTCGAAGGGGAGGGTGGCGTTTTTCAAAAACTTAGTGAAAAATGCTAAGGGCCTCGTCGCAGCCCAAACCCGTCTAAGTGTTCGCCCTAAAACAACTCGCCCTTTGCACTTCGAGGAGGAGGGTGGCATTTTTCAAAAACTTAGCAAAAAATGCTAAGGGGCTCGTTGCAGCCCAAACCCGTCTAAGGGTTCGTCGTAAAACACCTCGCCCCTAGCACTTCGAAGGGGGGGTGGCATTTTTCAAAAACTTAGCAAAAATGCTAAGTGGCTCGTTGCAGCCCAAACATGTCTAAGGGTTCGCCCTAAAGCACCTCGTCCTTAGCACTTCAAGGGGGAGCGTGGCGTTTTTCAAAAACGTAGCGAAAAATGTTAAGGGGCTCGTTGCAGCCCAAACCCGTCTAAGGGTTCGCCCTAAAACACCTCGCCCCTAACACTTCGGTGGGGAGGGTGGCGTTTTTCAAACACTGAGCGAGAAATGCTAAGGGGTCATTGCAGCCCAAACCCGTCTAAGGGTTCGCCGTAAAACACCTCGCCCCTAGCACTTGGAAGGGGAGGGTGGCGTATTTCAAAAACTTAGAAAAAATGCTAAGGGGCTCGTTGCAGCCCAAACCCTACTAAGGGTTCGCCCTAAAACACCTCGCCCCTAGCACATCGAACGGGAGGGTGGCGTTTTTCGAAAACTTAGCGAAAAATGCTAAGGGGCTCGTTGCTGTCCAAACCCGTCTAAGGGTTCGCCCTAAAACACCTCGCCCCTAGCACTTCGAAGGGGAGGGTGGCGTATTTCAAAAACTTAGAAAAAATAGTAAGGGGCTCGTTGCGGCCCGAACCCAGCTAAGGGTTCGCCCTAAAACACTTCGCCCCTACCACTTCGAAGGGGAGGGTGGCGTTTTTCAAAAACTTAGCGAAAAATGCTAAGGGGCTCGTTGCAGCCCTAACCCGTCTAAGGTTTCGTCATAAAACACCTCCCCCCTAGCACTTCGAAGGGGAGGATGGCGTTTTTCAAAAACTAAACAAAAAATGCTGAGGTGCTCGTTCCAGCCAAAACCCGTCTAAGGGTTCGCCCTAAAACACCTCGCCCTTAGCACTTCGAGGGGGATGGTGGCGTTTTTCAAAAACTTAGCAAAAAATGCTAAGGGGCTCGTTGTAGCCCAAAGCCGTCCAAGGGTTCATCGAAAAACACCTCGCCCATCGCACTTCGAAGGGGAGGGTGGCGTTTTTCAAAAACTTAGCGAAAAATGCTAAGGGCCTCGTTGCAGCCCAAACCCGTCTAAGTGTTCGCCCTAAAACACCTCGCCCTTAGCACTTCGAGGAGGAGGGTGTCATTTTTCAAAAACTTAGCAAAAAATGCTAAGGGGCTCGTTGCTGCCCAAACCTGTCTAAGTGTTCGCCCTAAAACACCTCGCCCTTTGCACTTCGAGGAGGAGGGTGGCATTTTTCAAAAACTTAGCAAAAAATGCTAAGGGGCTCGTTGCAGCCCAAACCCGTCTAAGGGTTCGTCGTAAAACACCTCGCCCCTAGCACTTCGAAGGGGAGGGTGGCGTTTTTCCAAAACTTAGAGAAAATGCTAAGGGGCTCGTTGTAGCCCAAACCCGTCTAAGGGTTCGTCGTAAAACACCTCGCCCATCGCACTTCGAAGGGGAGGGTGGCATTTTTCAAAAACTTTGCGAAAAATGCTAAGGGCCTCGTTGCAGCCCAAACGCGTCTAAGTGTTCGCCCTAAAACACCTCGCCCTTAGCACTTCGAGGAGGAGGGTGTCATTTTTCAAAAACTTAGCAAAAAAGGCTAAGGGGCTCGTTGCAGCCCAAACCCGTCTAAGGTTTCGCCCTAAAACACCTCGCCCCTACCACTTCGAAGGGGAGGGTGGCGTTTTTCAAAAACTTAGCGAAAAATGCTAAGGGGCTCGTTGCAGCCCTAACCCGTCTAAGGTTTCGTCATAAAACACCTCCCCCCTAGCACTTCGAAGGGGAGGATGGCGTTTTTCAAAAACTAAACAAAAAATGCTGAGGTGCTCGTTCCAGCCAAAACCCGTCTAAGGGTTCGCCCTAAAACACCTCGCCCTTAGCACTTCGAGGGGGATGGTGGCGTTTTTCAAAAACTTAGCAAAAAATGCTAAGGGGCTCGTTGTAGCCCAAAAGCCGTCCAAGGGTTCATCGAAAAACACCTCGCCCATCGCACTTCGAAGGGGAGGGTGGCGTTTTTCAAAAACTTAGCGAAAAATGCTAAGGGCCTCGTTGCAGCCCAAACCCGTCTAAGTGTTCGCCCTAAAACACCTCGCCCTTAGCACTTCGAGGAGGAGGGTGTCATTTTTCAAAAACTTAGCAAAAAATGCTAAGGGGCTCGTTGCTGCCCAAACCTGTCTAAGTGTTCGCCCTAAAACACCTCGCCCTTTGCACTTCGAGGAGGAGGGTGGCATTTTTCAAAAACTTAGCAAAAAATGCTAAGGGGCTCGTTGCAGCCCAAACCCGTCTAAGGGTTCGTCGTAAAACACCTCGCCCCTAGCACTTCGAAGGGGAGGGTGGCGTTTTTTCCAAAACTTAGAGAAAATGCTAAGGGGCTCGTTGTAGCCCAAACCCGTCTAAGGGTTCGTCGTAAAACACCTCGCCCATCGCACTTCGAAGGGGAGGGTGGCATTTTTCAAAAACTTTGCGAAAAATGCTAAGGGCCTCGTTGCAGCCCAAACGCGTCTAAGTGTTCGCCCTAAAACACCTCGCCCTTAGCACTTCGAGGAGGAGGGTGTCATTTTTCAAAAACTTAGCAAAAAAGGCTAAGGGGCTCGTTGCAGCCCAAACCCGTCTAAGGTTTCGCCCTAAAACACCTCGCCCCTAGCACTTCGAAGGGGAGGGTGGCGTTTTTCCAAAACTTAGCGAAAATGCTAAGGGGCTCGTTGTAGCCCAAACCCGTCTAAGGGTTCGTCGTAAAACACCTCGCCCATCCCACTTCGAAGGGGAGGGTGGCGTTTTTCAAAAACTTAGCAAAAAATGCTAAGGGCCTCGTTGCAGCCCAAACCCGTCTAAGTGTTCACCCAAAAACACCTCGCTCTTAGCACTTCGAGGAGGAGGGTGGCATTTTTCAAAAACTTAGCAAAAAATGCTAAGGGGCTTGTTGCAGCCCAAACCCGTCTAAGGGTTCGTCGTAAAACACCTCGCCCCTAGCACTTCGAAGGGGGGGTGGCATTTTTCAAAAACTTAGCAAAAATGCTAAGTGGCTCGTTGCAGCCCAAACCCGTCTAAGGGTTCGCCGTAAAACACCTCGCCCCTAGCACTTGGAAGGGGAGGGTGGCGTATTTCAAAAACTTAGAAAAAATGCTAAGGGGCTCGTTGCAGCCAAAACCCTTCTAAGGGTTCGCCCTAAAACACCTCGCCCCTAGCACATCGAACGGGAGGGTGGCGTTTTTCAAAAACTTAGCGAAAAATGCTAAGGGGCTCGTTGCTGTCCAAACCTGTCTAAGGGTTCGCCCTAAAACACCTCGCCCCTAGCACTTCGAAGGGGAGGGTGGCGTATTTCAAAAACTTAGAAAAAATTGTAAGGGGCTCGTTGCGGCCCGAACCCAGCTAAGGGTTCGCCCTAAAACACTTCGCCCCTAGCACTTCGAAGGGGAGGGTGGCGTTTTTCAAAAACTTAGCGTAAAATGCTAAGGGGCTCGTTGCAGCCCTAACCCGTCTAAGGTTTCGTCATAAAACACCTCGCCCCTAGCACTTTGAAGGGGAGGATGGCGTTTTTCAAAAACTAAACAAAAAATGCTGAGGGGCTCGTTCCAGCCAAAACCCGTCTAAGGGTTCGCCCTAAAACACCTCGCCCTTAGCACTTCGAGGAGGAGGGTGTCATTTTTCAAAACTTAGCGAAAAATGCTAAGGGGCTCGTTGCTGCCCAAACCTGTCTAAGTGTTCGCCCTAAAACACCTCGCCCTTTGCACTTCGAGGAGGAGGGTGGCATTTTTCAAAAACTTAGCAAAAAATGCTAAGGGGCTCGTTGCAGCCCAAACCCCGTCTAAGGGTTCGTCGTAGAACACCTCGCCCATCGCACTTCGAAGGGGAGGGTGGCGTTTTCAAAAACTTAGTGAAAAATGCTAAGGGCCCTCGTCGCAGCCCAAACCCGTCTAAGTGTTCGCCCTAAAACAACTCGCCCTTAGCACTTCGAGGAGGAGGGTGTCATTTTTCAAAAACTTAGCGAAAAATGCTAAGGGGCTTGTTGCAGCCCAAACCCGTCTAAGGGTTCGTCGTGAAACACCTCGCCCCTAGCACTTCGAAGGGGAGGGTGGCATTTTTCAAAAACTTAGCAAAAATGCTAAGTGGCTCGTTGCAGCCCAAACATGTCTAAGGGTTCGCCCTAAAACACCCTCGCCCCTTAGGGTTAGACATGTTTGGGCTGCCCCTTGAAAAACGCCACCCTCCCCCTCGAATCTCTAAGGGCGAGGTGTTTTCGGGTGAACCCTTAGACATGTTTGGGCTGCAACGAGCCACTTAGCATTTTTGCTAAGTTTTTGAAAAATGCCACCCTCCCCTTCGAAGTGCTAGGGGCGAGGTGTTTTACGATGAACCCTCCGACGGGTTTGGGCTGCAACGAGCCCCTTAGCATTTTTCGCTAAGTTTTTGAAAAACGCCACCCTCCCCTTCGAAGTGCTAGGGGCGAGGTATTTTAGGGCGAACCCTTAGATGGGTTCGGGCTGCAACGAGCCGCTCAGCATTTTTTCCAAGTTTTGGAAATACGCCACCCTCCCCTTCGAAGTGCTAGGGGCGAGGTATTTTAGGGCGAACCCTTAGACGGGTTTGGGCTGCCATGACCCCTTAGCATTTTTGCTCAGTTTTTGGAAAACGCCATCCTCCATATCGAAGTGTTAGGGGCGACGTGTTTTAGGGCGAACCCTTAGACGGGTTTGGGCTGCAACGAGCCCATTAACATTTTTCGCTAAGTTTTTGAAAAACGCCACGCTCCCCCTTGAAGTGCTAAGGGCGATGTGTTTTAGGGCGAACCCTTAGACATGTTTGGGCTGCAACGAGCCACTTAGCATTTTTGCTAAGTTTTTGAAAAATGCCACCCTCCCCCTTGAAGTGCTAGGGGCGAGGTGTTTTACGACGAACCCTCCGACGGGTTTGGGTTGCAACGAGCCCCTTAGCATTTTTCGCTAAGTTTTTGAAAAATGCCACCCTCCTCCTCGAAGTGCAAAGGGCGAGGTGTTTTAGGGCGAACACTTAGACGGGTTTGGGCTGCAACGAGCCCCTTAGCATTTTTCGCAAAGTTTTTGAAAAATGCCACCCTCCCCCTCGAAGTGCTAGGGGCGAGGTGTTTTAGGGCGAACCCTTAGACAGGTTTGGGCTGCAACGAGCCCGTTAGCATTTTTTGCTAAGTTTTTGAAAAACGCCACCCTCCCTTTCGAAGTGCTAGGGGCGAGGTGTTTTAGGGCGAACCCTTAGATGGGTTCGGGCTGTAACGAGCCCCTTAGCATTTTTTCTAAGTTTTTGAAAAACGCCACCCTCCCCTTCGAAGTGCTAGGGGCGAGGTGTTTTAGGGCGAAACCTTACACGGGTTTGGGCTGCAACGAGCCCCTTAGTATTTTTTGCTAAGTTTTTGAAAAACGCCACCCTCCCCCTCGAATCTCTAAGGGCGAGGTGTTTTCGGGTGAACCCTTGGACGGGTTTGGGCTGCAACAAGCCCCTTAGCATTTTTGCTAAGTTTTTGAAAAATGATAGCCTCCTCCTCAAAGTGCTAAGGGCGAGATGTTTTAGGGCGAACACTTAGACGGGTTTGGGCGGCAACGAGGCCCTTAGCATTTTTCGCTAAGTTTTTGAAAAACGCCACCCTCCCCTTCGAAGTGTGATGGGCGAGGTGTTTTACGATGAACCCTTAGACGGGTTTGGGCTACAACGAGCCCGTTAGCATTTTTTGCTAAGTTTTTGAAAAACGCCACCCTCCCCTTCGAAGTGCTAGGGGCGAGGTGTTTTAGGGAGAAACCTTAGACGGGTTTGGGCTGCAACGAGCCCCTTAGCATTTTTTCTAAGTTTTTGAAAAACGCCACCCTCCCCTTCGAAGTGCTAGGGGCGAGGTGTTTTAGGGAGAAACCTTAGACGGGTTTGGGCTGCAACGAGCCCCTTAGCATTTTTTGCAAAGTTTTTGAAAAATGCCACCCTCGCCCTCGAATCTCTAAGGGCGAGGTGTTTTCGGCCGAACCCTTAGACGGGTTTGGGCTGCAACGAGCCCCTTAGCATTTTTCACTAAGTTTTTGAAAAACGCCACCCTCCCCTTCGAAGTGCTAGTGGCGAGGTGTTTTAAGGAGAACCCTTAGACGGGTTTGGGCTGAAATGAGCCCCTTAGCATTTTTCGCTAAGTTTTTGAAAAACGCCACCCTCCCCCTCGAAGTGCTTAGGACGAGGTGTTTTAGGGGGAACCCTTAGACGGTTTTGGCTGCAACGAGCCCCTCAGCATTTTTGCTAAGTTTTTGAAAAACGCCACCCTCCCCTTCGAAGTGCTAGGGGCGAGGTGTTTTAGGGCGAACCCTTAGATGGGTACGGGCTGCAACGAGCCCCTTAGCATTTTTTCTAAGTTTTTGAAATACGCTACCCTCCCCTTCGAAGTGCTAGGGGCGAGGTATTTTAGGGCGAACCCTTAGACGGGTTTGGGCTGCCATGACCCCTTAGCATTTTTGTTCAGTTTTTTGAAAAACGCCACCCTCCCTATCGAAGTGTTAGGGGCGAGGTGTTTTTGGGCGAACCCTTAGACGGGTTTGGGCTGCAACGAGCCCATTAACATTTTTCGCTAAGTTTTTGAAAAATGCCACGCTCCCCCTTGAAGTGCTAAGGGCGAGGTGTTTTAGGGCGAACCCTTAGACATGTTTGGGCTGCAACGAGCCACTTAGCATTTTTGCTAAGTTTTTGAAAAATGCCACCCTCCCCTTCGAAGTGCTAGGGGCGAGGTGTTTTACGACGAACCCTCCGACGGGTTTGGGCTGCAACGACCCCTTAGCATTTTTGTTCAGTTTTTGAAAAATGCCACCCTCCTCCTTGAAGTGCAAAGGGCGAGGTGTTTTAGGGCGAACACTTAGACGGGTTTGGGCTGCAACGAGCCCGTTAGCATTTTTCGCTAAGTTTTTGAAAAATGCCACCCTCCCCCTCGAAGTGCTAGGGGCGAGGTGTTTTAGGGCGAACCCTTAGACAGGTTTGGGCTGACACGAGCCCCTTAGCATTTTTCGCTAAGTTTTTGAAAAACGCCACCCTCCCTTTCGAAGTGCTAGGGGCGAGGTGTTTTAGGGCGAACCCTTAGATGGGTTCGGGCTGTAACGAGCCCCTTAGCATTTTTTCTAAGTTTTTGAAAAACGCCACCCTCCCCTTCGAAGTGCCAGGGGCGAGGTGTTTTAGGGCGAAACCTTACACGGGTTTGGGCTGCAACGAGCCTCTTAGCATTTTTTGCTAAGTTTTTGAAAAACGCCACCCTCCCCCTCGAATCTCTAAGGGAGAGGTGTTTTCGGGTGAACCCTTGGACGGGTTTGGGCTGCAACGAGCCCCTTAGCATTTTTGCTAAGTTTTTGAAAAATGATACCCTCCTCCTCAAAGTGCTAAGGGCGAGGTGTTTTAGGGCGAACACTTAGACGGGTTTGGGCGGCAACGAGGCCCTTAGCATTTTTCGCTAAGTTTTTGAAAAACGCCACCCTCCCCTTCGAAGTGTGATGGGCGAGGTGTTTTACGACGAACCCTTAGACGGGTTTGGGCTACAACGAGCCCCTTAGCATTTTCGCTAAGTTTTGGAAAAACGCCACCCTCCCCTTCGAAGTGCTAGGGGCGAGGTGTTTTAGGGCGAAACCTTAGACGGGTTTGGGCCGCAACGAGCCCCTTGGCATTTTTTGCAAAGTTTTTGAAAAACGCCACCCTCCCCCTCGAATCTCTAAGGGCGAGGTGTTTTCGGGTGAACCCTTAGACGGGTTTGGGCTGCAACGAGCCCCTTAGCATTTTTGCTAAGTTTTTGAAAAACGCCACCCTCCCCTTCGAAGTGATAGGGGCGAGGTGTTTTAGGGCGAACCCTTAGACGGGTTTGGGTTGCAACGAGCCCCTTAGCATTTTTCGCTAAGTTTTTGAAAAACGCCACCCTCCCCCTCGAAGTGCTAGGGGCGAGGTGTTTTAGGCCGAACCCTTAGACGGGTTTGAGCTGCAACGAGCCCCTTAGTATTTTTCGCTAAGTTTTTGAAAAAACGCCACCCTCCCCTTCGATGTGTGATGGGCGAGGTGTTTTACGACGAACCCTTAGACGGGTTTGGGCTACAACGAGCCCCTTAGCATTTTCGCTAAGTTTTTGAAAAACGCCACCCTCCCCTTCGAAGTGCTAGGGGCGAGGTGTTTTAGGGAGAAACCTTAGACGGGTTGGGGCTGCAACGAGCCCCTTAGCATTTTTTGCAAAGTTTTTGAAAAACGCCACCCTACCCCTCGAATCTCTAAGGGCGAGGTGTTTTCGGGTGAACCCTTAGACGGGTTTGGGCTGCAACGAGCCCCTTAGCATTTTTTGCAAAGTTTTTGAAAAACGCCACCCTCGCCCTCGAATCTCTAAGGGCGAGGTGTTTTCGGCCGAACCCTTAGACGGGTTTGGGCTGCAACGAGCCCCTTAGCATTTTTCACTAAGTTTTTGAAAAACGCCACCCTCCCCTTCGAAGTGCTGGGGGCGAGGTGTTTTAAGGAGAACCCTTAGACGGGTTTGGGCTGAAATGAGCCCCTTAGCATTTTTCGCTAAGTTTTTGAAAAACGCCACCCTCCCCCTCGAAGTGCTTAGGGCGAGGTGTTTTAGGGGGAACCCTTAGACGGTTTTGGCTGCAACAAGCCCCTCAGCATTTTTGCTAAGTTTTTGAAAAACGCCACCCTCCCCTTCGAAGTGCTAGGGGCGAGGTGTTTTAGGGCGAACCCTTAGATGGGTACGGGCTGCAACGAGCCCCTTAGCATTTTTTCAAAGTTTTTGAAATACGCTACCCTCCCCTTCGAAGTGCTAGGGGCGAGGTATTTTAGGGCGAACCCTTAGACGGGTTTGGGCTGCCATGACCCCTTAGCATTTTTGTTCAGTTTTTGAAAAACGCCACCCTCCCTATCGAAGTGTTAGGGGCGAGGTGTTTTAGGGCGAACCCTTAGACGGGTTTGGGCTGCAACGAGCCCATTAACATTTTTCGCTAAGTTTTTGAAAAATGCCACGCTCCCCCTTGAAGTGCTAAGGGCGAGGTGTTTTAGGGCGAACCCTTAGACATGTTTGGGCTGCAACGAGCCACTTAGCATTTTTGCTAAGTTTTTGAAAAATGCCACCCTCCCCTTCGAAGTGCTAGGGGCGAGGTGTTTTACGACGAACCCTCCGACGGGTTTGGGCTGCAACGACCCCTTAGCATTTTTGTTCAGTTTTTGAAAAATGCCACCCTCCTCCTTGAAGTGCAAAGGGCGAGGTGTTTTAGGGCGAACACTTAGACGGGTTTGGGCTGCAACGAGCCCGTTAGCATTTTTCGCTAAGTTTTTGAAAAATGCCACCCTCCCCCTCGAAGTGCTAGGGGCGAGGTGTTTTAGGGCGAACCCTTAGACAGGTTTGGGCTGACACGAGCCCCTTAGCATTTTTCGCTAAGTTTTTGAAAAACGCCACCCTCCCTTTCGAAGTGCTAGGGGCGAGGTGTTTTAGGGCGAACCCTTAGATGGGTTCGGGCTGTAACGAGCCCCTTAGCATTTTTTCTAAGTTTTTGAAAAACGCCACCCTCCCCTTCGAAGTGCCAGGGGCGAGGTGTTTTAGGGCGAAACCTTACACGGGTTTGGGCTGCAACGAGCCTC
This sequence comes from Eleusine indica, assembly GCA_030378355.1. NCBI lineage: Eukaryota > Viridiplantae > Streptophyta > Magnoliopsida > Poales > Poaceae > Eleusine > Eleusine indica. Next base: position 31,331 of record JARKIM010000023.1, on the reverse strand, counting down.
TTAGCATTTTTTGCTAAGTTTTTGAAAAACGCCACCCTCCCCCTCGAATCTCTAAGGGAGAGGTGTTTTCGGGTGAACCCTTGGACGGGTTTGGGCTGCAACAAGCCCCTTAGCATTTTTGCTAAGTTTTTGAAAAATGATACCCTCCTCCTCAAAGTGCTAAGGGCGAGGTGTTTCAGGGCGAACACTTAGACGGGTTTGGGCGGCAACGAGGCCCTTAGCATTTTTCGCTAAGTTTTTGAAAAACGCCACCCTCCCCTTCGAAGTGTGATGGGCGAGGTGTTTTACGACGAACCCTTAGACGGGTTTGGGCTACAACGAGCCCCTTAGCATTTTCGCTAAGTTTTGGAAAAACGCCACCCTCCCCTTCGAAGTGCTAGGGGCGAGGTGTTTTAGGGCGAAACCTTAGACGGGTTTGGGCTGCAACGAGCCCCTTAGCATTTTTTGCAAAGTTTTTGAAAAACGCCACCCTCCCCCTCGAATCTCTAAGGGCGAGGTGTTTTCGGGTGAACCCTTAGACGGGTTTGGGCTGCAACGAGCCCCTTAGCATTTTTGCTAAGTTTTTGAAAAACGCCACCCTCCCCTTCGAAGTGATAGGGGCGAGGTGTTTTAGGGCGAACCCTTAGACGGGTTTGGGTTGCAACGAGCTCCTTAGCATTTTTCGCTAAGTTTTTGAAAAACGCCACCCTCCCCCTCGAAGTGCTAGGGGCGAGGTGTTTTAGGCCGAACCCTTAGACGGGTTTGGGCTGCAACGAGCCCCTTAGTATTTTTCGCTAAGTTTTTGAAAAAACACCACCCTCCCCTTCGATGTGTGATGGGCGAGGTGTTTTACGACGAACCCTTAGACGGGTTTGGGCTACAACGAGCCCCTTAGCATTTTCGCTAAGTTTTTGAAAAACGCCACCCTCCCCTTCGAAGTGCTAGGGGCGAGGTGTTTTAGGGAGAAACCTTAGACGGGTTTGGGCTGCAACGAGCCCCTTAGCATTTTTTGCAATGTTTTTGAAAAACGCCACCCTACCCCTCGAATCTCTAAGGGCGAGGTGTTTTCGGGTGAACCCTTAGACGGGTTTGGGCTGCAACGAGCCCCTTAGCATTTTTTGCAAAGTTTTTGAAAAACGCCACCCTCGCCCTCGAATCTCTAAGGGCGAGGTGTTTTCGGCCGAACCCTTAGACGGGTTTGGGCTGCAACGAGCCCCTTAGCATTTTTCACTAAGTTTTTGAAAAACGCCACCCTCCCCTTCGAAGTGCTAGGGGCGAGGTGTTTTAAGGAGAACCCTTAGACGGGTTTGGGCTGAAATGAGCCCCTTAGCATTTTTCGCTAAGTTTTTGAAAAACGCCACCCTCCCCCTCGAAGTGCTTAGGGCGAGGTGTTTTAGGGGGAACCCTTAGACGGTTTTGGCTGCAACGAGCCCCTCAGCATTTTTGCTAAGTTTTTTTAAAACGCCACCCTCCCCTTCGAAGTGCTAGGGGCGAGGTGTTTTAGGGCGAACCTTTAGATGGGTACGGGCTGCAACGAGCCCCTTAGCATTTTTTCAAAGTTTTTGAAATACGCTACCCTCCCCTTCGAAGTGCTAGGGGCGAGGAATTTTAGGGCGAACCCTTAGACGGGTTTGGGCTGCCATGACCCCTTAGCATTTTTGTTCAGTTTTTTGAAAAACGCCACCCTCCCTATCGAAGTGTTAGGGGCGAGGTGTTTTAGGGCGAACCCTTAGACGGGTTTGGGCTGCAACGAGCCCATTAACATTTTTCGCTAAGTTTTTGAAAAATGCCACGCTCCCCCTTGAAGTGCTAAGGGCGAGGTGTTTTAGGGCGAACCCTTAGACATGTTTGGGCTGCAACGAGCCACTTAGCATTTTTGCTAAGTTTTTGAAAAATGCCACCCTCCCCTTCGAAGTGCTAGGGGCGAGGTGTTTTACGACGAACCCTCCGACGGGTTTGGGCTGCAACGACCCCTTAGCATTTTTGTTCAGTTTTTGAAAAATGCCACCCTCCTCCTTGAAGTGCAAAGGGCGAGGTGTTTTAGGGCGAACACTTAGACGGGTTTGGGCTGCAACGACCCCGTTAGCATTTTTCGCTAAGTTTTTGAAAAATGCCACCCTCCCCCTCGAAGTGCTAGGGGCGAGGTGTTTTAGGGCGAACCCTTAGACAGGTTTGGGCTGACACGAGCCCCTTAGCATTTTTCGCTAAGTTTTTGAAAAACGCCACCCTCCCTTTCGAAGTGCTAGGGGCGAGGTGTTTTAGGGCGAACCCTTAGATGGGTTCGGGCTGTAACGAGCCCCTTAGCATTTTTTCTAAGTTTTTGAAAAACGCCACCCTCCCCTTCGAAGTGCCAGGGGCGAGGTGTTTTAGGGCGAAACCTTACACGGGTTTGGGCTGCAACGAGCCTCTTAGCATTTTTTGCTAAGTTTTTGAAAAACGCCACCCTCCCCCTCGAATCTCTAAGGGAGAGGTGTTTTCGGGTGAACCCTTGGACGGGTTTGGGCTGCAACAAGCCCCTTAGCATTTTTGCTAAGTTTTTGAAAAATGATACCCTCCTCCTCAAAGTGCTAAGGGCGAGGTGTTTCAGGGCGAACACTTAGACGGGTTTGGGCGGCAACGAGGCCCTTAGCATTTTTCGCTAAGTTTTTGAAAAACGCCACCCTCCCCTTCGAAGTGTGATGGGCGAGGTGTTTTACGACGAACCCTTAGACGGGTTTGGGCTACAACGAGCCCCTTAGCATTTTCGCTAAGTTTTGGAAAAACGCCACCCTCCCCTTCGAAGTGCTAGGGGCGAGGTGTTTTAGGGCGAAACCTTAGACGGGTTTGGGCTGCAACGAGCCCCTTAGCATTTTTTGCAAAGTTTTTGAAAAACGCCACCCTCCCCCTCGAATCTCTAAGGGCGAGGTGTTTTCGGGTGAACCCTTAGACGGGTTTGGGCTGCAACGAGCCCCTTAGCATTTTTGCTAAGTTTTTGAAAAACGCCACCCTCCCCTTCGAAGTGATAGGGGCGAGGTGTTTTAGGGCGAACCCTTAGACGGGTTTGGGTTGCAACGAGCTCCTTAGCATTTTTCGCTAAGTTTTTGAAAAACGCCACCCTCCCCCTCGAAGTGCTAGGGGCGAGGTGTTTTAGGCCGAACCCTTAGACGGGTTTGGGCTGCAACGAGCCCCTTAGTATTTTTCGCTAAGTTTTTGAAAAAACGCCACCCTCCCCTTCGATGTGTGATGGGCGAGGTGTTTTACGACGAACCCTTAGACGGGTTTGGGCTACAACGAGCCCCTTAGCATTTTCGCTAAGTTTTTGAAAAACGCCACCCTCCCCTTCGAAGTGCTAGGGGCGAGGTGTTTTAGGGAGAAACCTTAGACGGGTTTGGGCTGCAACGAGCCCCTTAGCATTTTTTGCAATGTTTTTGAAAAACGCCACCCTACCCCTCGAATCTCTAAGGGCGAGGTGTTTTCGGGTGAACCCTTAGACGGGTTTGGGCTGCAACGAGCCCCTTAGCATTTTTTGCAAAGTTTTTGAAAAACGCCACCCTCGCCCTCGAATCTCTAAGGGCGAGGTGTTTTCGGCCGAACCCTTAGACGGGTTTGGGCTGCAACGAGCCCCTTAGCATTTTTCACTAAGTTTTTGAAAAACGCCACCCTCCCCTTCGAAGTGCTAGGGGCGAGGTGTTTTAAGGAGAACCCTTAGACGGGTTTGGGCTGAAATGAGCCCCTTAGCATTTTTCGCTAAGTTTTTGAAAAACGCCACCCTCCCCCTCGAAGTGCTTAGGGCGAGGTGTTTTAGGGGGAACCCTTAGACGGTTTTGGCTGCAACGAGCCCCTCAGCATTTTTGCTAAGTTTTTTTAAAACGCCACCCTCCCCTTCGAAGTGCTAGGGGCGAGGTGTTTTAGGGCGAACCTTTAGATGGGTACGGGCTGCAACGAGCCCCTTAGCATTTTTTCAAAGTTTTTGAAATACGCTACCCTCCCCTTCGAAGTGCTAGGGGCGAGGTATTTTAGGGCGAACCCTTAGACGGGTTTGGGCTGCCATGACCCCTTAGCATTTTTGTTCAGTTTTTGAAAAACGCCACCCTCCCTATCGAAGTGTTAGGGGCGAGGTGTTTTAGGGCGAACCCTTAGACGGGTTTGGGCTGCAACGAGCCACTTAGCATTTTTGCTAAGTTTTTGAAAAATGCCACCCTCCCCTTCGAAGTGCTAGGGGCGAGGTGTTTTACGACGAACCCTCCGACGGGTTTGGGCTGCAACGACCCCTTAGCATTTTTGTTCAGTTTTTGAAAAATGCCACCCTCCTCCTTGAAGTGCAATGTTGACTTTTGCTAAGCCATATTAATAAATCATTCCCGGCACGGGGCCAGAAACGGTTCACTAATATGTCCCAGAGTCAAGTAGGTAAAATCCGCAAGCGCACGGAGAATACCGCTGTAGCATTTCACCCGGAAGTATTCAGGGTATCGTATTTGTTTATCCCAAAGGAAGGTTATGATCAAGAAGCGTTACTAACATATAAGATCATGTTAACAATTAGCAAGGATATCTAACCAAGACAGGCGGGTACATGATAATAACTGGGTAGTGTGACACACACAGAAGATTCCTACTAAATAAATAAAGTCTAGTGGAGGAAAGACTAGGCTAAGCTACTCCTACTATACATTCCTATACAGTTGCATAGCCTAAGTAGAATACATACAGACCCACACTCAGGTTCAGCAGTCAATAGTATAGCACTTCAGGCACGGACTTACCCCTGCATCCACAGGCGACTTCCGCCAAGAGCCTACGCACTAGCCTAGCGGGGAGGATTTCAAAGGACGGACAGGGCTGTCACCACCTGCCGCCTACCTCAACGAACCAGTAGACTAACGAATAATTGATGCAAATCAGTCACCCAAGTACCATACTTGCATGACCAAAGAGCACTCTGCCCCTCCGCGATTACTATTAACGAGGCAGAGTTACCGTACGAATACGATCACCAAACCCATGCTATACTTTATCAGCTAAAACTAAGCATAGAGACTATAACATATAAACTAGACTATAGTGACGGTATATAACTAGCATGACAATAGTAGTATAATAAATATAAACTACTATCACACAAGTTGACTATACTATCACATATATGGATCACAAAATCAAACAAGAAACTCATGACCCAAGCACAACTATATAGAAAATAGATATATATTAATAAGAGCAAAGTCTTACAAAAGGGAAAAGATACAAGAGCCATACCAATTCCAAGTGAAGACTTGGGACTAGAGAGCTCTAGACTCAGCCTAACTCCACTAAAACTCTAAGAACTACTATTAGCAAGAGAGAAATGCTTCTTGTGGTGTGTGTTGAATGTGAAGGCACACCCTCCTATTTATAGCCTCAATAGGTCGGCAAGGGAGCGTAACCGCCACGGAAGGCATCTCAAACCGTCATCAGGAGTCACGGAGGAGCCAACACGTGGAAGCCCAGGCGGAGAGGGCGCCCGGCTGGGTCGGCCGACCTGACCAGGTCGGCCGACCTGGGGGTGGCCCCTCCTGGCCTGTGCTTTCTTGGGGAGGCTGGCAGGTGGGTCCTGAGGTCGGTTCCCGCGGTATTACAGGGAGTTACGTCGGTTAAGTGCTGCAAATGGGCCCTTCAATCCGTGTGACGTCCATGTGGCGCTCTCTGATTGGTCGAAAGTGTGTTTTCTTGCCTTTTGAGGTGTTTCCTTCACATTTCCTCCTGCATGCACAAAGTTCTCCAAGTACAAGTGGAACTATATTATTGTGATAAAGCATGCGTGTATGAAATGCCAAATTCTCCTTTATTTGAGTATAGTTGACGGTTGAAAATGGTACTTAACAGCCGTCAACAAACTCCCCCAAGCTTACCCTTTGCTCGTCCCGAAGCAAAGATAAACTTAAGTTGTTGATCAGGAGTTGCTACAATGTCCTATTCCTCAATAATACTATGCGCACAACAAAGTACTCTTCCTAGAATTAAATATATTGGCGCATAACTTACCCATTTACCTCGATCCATGGGGCTTTTACACCTCATTGTCTTGGGCGGTTGAGAGATAGAACAATTGCAGGGCACCAATCACTTGCTCTAGATTCCGCTATGTTGTTCCGGAGGTTTTCAAAAGATTTTGAAAATAAAAACCAAGTTCCTCAAATGATTCTCTCGGATCACTCAATATGTGTATGATTCCTCACCGAGGCAAAGTGTTGCCTGTAATCACCTACTTCTAAATAAGGCTTTATGTGGAGCTCAAGGTAGGGATATATGAAGCACTCATGTTCACATAATATTGCTATGTCAAAAGACCGGATCCAAGAAAAACATCAATTCAAACAATCTTGATCAAGATGTGCAAGTGTGTGGGAGAACGGAGGAATGGTGGATGGGAAGAAATAACTCCTTTTTGAATTTTCCTTCTCTCTTTTGGAGTTTCTAGGCTATGGCTATCTTTTGCTTGCTCTCTTTTTTTGAGCATTTTTTTTTTCTTTTCTTTTTTTTTTGCGTAGCCATAGTCCTAGTTTGCAATGAATACTTTGAGAGAGGAATTTTGCAATGGATATATGGAGTGTTTCTTTGGATAGATGGATGGATAGTGGCTTTCTTCCGGTGTAGAAGAATAGCTCACGGTGGATATGGTGGATATGGTGGATGCTATCTTCTTGATTTAGAAGGATAGCTCATGGCGGTGGATGTGTGTACATGATCTTGATCAAGAAAGCATGAAAAGAGTTCTACTAGGGTCACAACAATTTTGACTAAGCTCAATGTGAAACAAGCAGCATATGTGTAAAGGTTTTCAAATGTAAACACTACATATGGCTGTGGTGGGAATTTCATCATTGAGGAACTTATCAATTTGTCATTTTGAAAAATAAAACTCCGGAATTCAAGCTTTACGTTGAGCAAGATCATAGCAGCCCTATCTATCATATCATACCTCTCAACAACTTAGAACTAGAGAATGCATATGCTACCCACAAGATTCAAGTTCAAGGCAAGATTTACCAACAAACCTAACTCTTGAGAGAGTACTAAGTTGTAAACTAGCTTTAGAGAGGAATAAAGGACAGAGCAACTATTCATCATGTCAACATAGGAAAATTATACACATTCATACCGCGCATGAAAAAGGGAAATATTTTTGTTCTTTTTATATTTTGCAAATTTTTATGGATTTTCAGATTTAGCAAATGCAAGAAATAAAGAGAAGGGGAAAGATACAAGTTACCGTGAGAAGGGGGGTCCTCCCCCAAGCTTGTTCTTGCTCATATCTGCTGGTTCGGGTCGTAGCCTTGGGAGCGGAAGAAGGCATCCCAATTGCTCTGATTCTGAGCCATCATCGCGTTCAGCTGGCGGAATTGGTTGTCGCTGAAATTGACGGAGGATGCTTGACTCGTGCTTGCACGAGTGCTTTTTCTCCGCTTGATTCCGGCGACTTGCTTCATTTGGTTGAACATGGCTGCACACAAGAACAAACACAAGACAAGAACAAAAACAAGATCGAACAAGTGTTCGGGTGAGCGTTAGTGAAAACGACAAACCCAAGCTTCTCCGAAATTGGTTTTCTTCTCACAACAACTTGCAAATGCACTAAAACAGAGGGGAAATATTTTTTTTGGGTTTTCGGGGCTGTAGTAAAGTTGAAGAACACGAAATTTTGGGAGAGCATCAAGTGAGCAAAGGAGGGGAGTGAAAGATGAGCTTGGAATGGTGAAGCTCCTCCTCCTGGGCGGTTTTTATAGCAAGGAAGCAAGATGGACGTTAGAAAGAGACAGAGCAACGGCCATATAGCCGTTGGGAGAAAGGAGCACAGGAAAAGGTGGGGCCAGGGGGTCGGCCGACCTCACCAGGTCGGCCGACCTGGCAGGTGGGCCTCCTGGCAGCCCCCTTTTTCCTATGTGTTCCCCAACGGCTAGGGGATTTGTCCCCTGCTGCCTTTTTGCTCAAAAAGCTCGACAAAAAATCTTTTCAAAATGGAAAGCCCAAAAACCTATTTTCTAAATTTTCAAAAATGCAAACGAGTTTTGAAAAATTCCAAGGTGGCTGGAAAAATTCAAAAATGCAGAAATGCAGTGGTCGGGAAAAATCAAAGTGTGGTGGAAAGCAAATATGCAATTAAAAGAGCAAATATGGATAACTACCGGTTTAACCTCCCGGCGAGGACTCACCTTTTAAAGTCCGACGAGCGGGACTTTTCTCCGGCGTTCAGCTCGATGAAGCGTTGTCTGGTCCCGGAGATGAAGACACGGATGATGCTTCTTGTTTCGTTCGCCACACCTTCTTGGTCTTTGTTGCGGTCGGTGGCTTCTCGGGCTTCGGAGGCTGCGGTTTTGCAGGCTTCACAGCCTGTTTCTTTGCAGACCTCGGAGGTTGCTGCCCTGTGGACTTCGGAGGCTGTTGCTTAATGTGTGACCTTTGCCTCCTTGCCTTCATCAGTTGTTGCTGTGCAACCTTCTCCTTCTTAAGGAAGTTCTTCATGAATGTGATGAGGCTGTCCTTCTTTTTGAACGTGTTGCAAATCTCCAGGAATTGCTGGAGATGAGCACTAGCGTCCTCATTGGCTTTCCCACAGAATGGGCTAGCCTGCACCATGGTGATGAGACCGGTCTTGATCTCGAAGTTCGCATCTCCCAAATTGCCAGCTAGTCCTATAGGGATGTTGGCAGCGGAGGGAGCGGAGAACTCGCGGAGGGTCTTGTCGGCCATTTGCTCAGAGCTTGATGGTGCGGGAATGACAGGTTCGATTGGCCGAGTCTCCTTACGAGGAGGGGTGAGCCTAGCTCGTGTCCTTCTCAGGAGTGACTCAGGATCTTCAGTGAAGTTTGTCGGCAAGTCGAAACCAGTCATACACTACCCTGTTTTCATACAAAATGCAGAAAACAAAGCAAGGTTAGCCTGCCTAGGAGATAGCCTTAATAATTGCAACACTACCATATACATTAGTAATTTTTCTTGATTCATACGCCTTCCCCGGCAACGGCGCCAGAAATGCTTGTTGACTTTTGCTAAGCCATATTAATAAATCATTCCCGGCACGGGGCCAGAAACGGTTCACTAATATGTCCCAGAGTCAAGTAGGTAAAATCCGCAAGCGCACGGAGAATACCGCTGTAGCATTTCACCCGGAAGTATTCAGGGTATCGTATTTGTTTATCCCAAAGGAAGGTTATGATCAAGAAGCGTTACTAACATATAAGATCATGTTAACAATTAGCAAGGATATCTAACCAAGACAGGCGGGTACATGATAATAACTGGGTAGTGTGACACACACAGAAGATTCCTACTAAATAAATAAAGTCTAGTGGAGGAAAGACTAGGCTAAGCTACTCCTACTATACATTCCTATACAGTTGCATAGCCTAAGTAGAATACATACAGACCCACACTCAGGTTCAGCAGTCAATAGTATAGCACTTCAGGCACGGACTTACCCCTGCATCCACAGGCGACTTCCGCCAAGAGCCTACGCACTAGCCTAGCGGGGAGGATTTCAAAGGACGGACAGGGCTGTCACCACCTGCCGCCTACCTCAACGAACCAGTAGACTAACGAATAATTGATGCAAATCAGTCACCCAAGTACCATACTTGCATGACCAAAGAGCACTCTGCCCCTCCGCGATTACTATTAACGAGGCAGAGTTACCGTACGAATACGATCACCAAACCCATGCTATACTTTATCAGCTAAAACTAAGCATAGAGACTATAACATATAAACTAGACTATAGTGACGGTATATAACTAGCATGACAATAGTAGTATAATAAATATAAACTACTATCACACAAGTTGACTATACTATCACATATATGGATCACAAAATCAAACAAGAAACTCATGACCCAAGCACAACTATATAGAAAATAGATATATATTAATAAGAGCAAAGTCTTACAAAAGGGAAAAGATACAAGAGCCATACCAATTCCAAGTGAAGACTTGGGACTAGAGAGCTCTAGACTCAGCCTAACTCCACTAAAACTCTAAGAACTACTATTAGCAAGAGAGAAATGCTTCTTGTGGTGTGTGTTGAATGTGAAGGCACACCCTCCTATTTATAGCCTCAATAGGTCGGCAAGGGAGCGTAACCGCCACGGAAGGCATCTCAAACCGTCATCAGGAGTCACGGAGGAGCCAACACGTGGAAGCCCAGGCGGAGAGGGCGCCCGGCTGGGTCGGCCGACCTGACCAGGTCGGCCGACCTGGGGGTGGCCCCTCCTGGCCTGTGCTTTCTTGGGGAGGCTGGCAGGTGGGTCCTGAGGTCGGTTCCCGCGGTATTACAGGGAGTTACGTCGGTTAAGTGCTGCAAATGGGCCCTTCAATCCGTGTGACGTCCATGTGGCGCTCTCTGATTGGTCGAAAGTGTGTTTTCTTGCCTTTTGAGGTGTTTCCTTCACATTTCCTCCTGCATGCACAAAGTTCTCCAAGTACAAGTGGAACTATATTATTGTGATAAAGCATGCGTGTATGAAATGCCAAATTCTCCTTTATTTGAGTATAGTTGACGGTTGAAAATGGTACTTAACAGCCGTCAACATGCAAAGGGCGAGGTGTTTTAGGGCGAACACTTAGACGGGTTTGGGCTGCAACGAGCCCGTTAGCATTTTTCGCTAAGTTTTTGAAAAATGCCACCCTCCCCCTCGAAGTGCTAGGGGCGAGGTGTTTTAGGGCGAACCCATAGACATGTTTGGGCTGCAACGAGCCCCATAGCATTTTTCGCTAAGTTTTTGAAAAACGCCACCCTCCCTTTCGAAGTGCTAGGGGCGAGGTGTTTTAGGGCGAACCCTTAGATGGGTTCGGGCTGTAACGAGCCCCTTAGCATTTTTCGCTAAGTTTTTGAAAAATGCCACCCTCCTCCTCGAAGTGCAAAGGGCGAAGTGTTTTAGGGCGAACACTTAGACGGGTTAGGGCTGCAACGAGCCCCTTAGCATTTTTCGCTAAGTTTTTAAAAAATGCCACCCTCCCCCTCGAAGTGCTAGGGGCGAGGTGTTTTAGGGCGAACCCTTAGACAGGTTTGGGCTGCAACGAGCGCCTTAGCATTTTTCACTAAGTTTTTGAAAAACGCCACCCTCTCTTTCGAAGTGCTAGGGGCGAGGTGTTTTAGGGCGAACCCTTAGATGGGTTCGGGCTGCAACGAGCCCCTTAGCATTTTTCGCTAAGTTTTTGAAAAATGCCACCCTCCCCCTCGAAGTGCTAGGGGCGAGGTGTTTTAGGGCGAACCCTTAGATGGGTTCGGGCTGTAACGAGCCCCTTAGCATTTTTTCTAAGTTTTTGAAAAATGCCACCCTCCCCTACGAAGTGCCAGGGGCGAGGTGTTTTAGGGCGAAACCTTACACGGGTTTGGGCTGCAATGAGCCCCTTAGCATTTTTTGCTAAGTTTTTGAAAAACGCCACCCTCCCCCTCCAATCTCTAAGGGCGAGGTGTTTTCGGGTGAACCCTTGGACGGGTTTGGGCGGCAACGAGCCCCTTAGCATTTTTGCTAAGTTTTTGAAAAATGATACCCTCCTCCTCAAAGTGCTAAGGGCGAGGTGTTTTACGACGAACCCTTAGACGGTTTTGGTTGCAACGAGCCCCTCAGCATTTTTGCTAAGTTTTTGAAAAACGCCACCCTCCCCTTCGAAGTGCTAGGGGCGAGGTGTTTTAGGGCGAACCCTTAGATGGGTTCGGGCTGCAACGAGCCCCTTAGCACTTTTTCTATGTTTTTGAAATACGCCACCCTCCCCTTCGAAGTGCTAGGGGCGAGGTATTTTAGGGCGAACCCTTAGACGGGTTTGGGCTGCCATGACCCCTTAGCATTTTTGCTCAGTTTTTGAAAAAAGCCACCCTCCCTATCGAAGTGTTAGGGGCGAGGTGTTTTAGGGCGAACCCTTAGACGGGTTTGGGCTGCAACGAGCCCATTAACATTTTTCGCTAAGTTTTTGAAAAACGCCACGCTCCCCCTTGAAGTGCTAAGGGCGAGGTGTTTTAGGGCGAACCCTTACACATGTTTGGGCTGCAACGAGCCACTTAGCATTTTTGCTAAGTTTTTGAAAAATGCCACCCTCCCCTTCGAAGTGCTAGGGGCGAGGTGTTTTACGACGAACCCTCCGACGGGTTTGGGCTGCAACGAGCCCCTTAGCATTTTTCGCTAAGTTTTAGAAAAATGCCACCCTCCTCCTCGAAGTGCAAAGGGCAAGGTGTTTTAGGGCGAACACTTAGACGGGTTTGGGCTGCAACGAGCCCCTTAGCATTTTTCGCTAAGTTTTTGAAAAATGCCACCCTCCCCCTCGAAGTGCTAGGGGCGAGGTGTTTTAGGGCGAACCCTTAGACAGGTTTGGGCTGCAACGAGCGCCTTAGCATTTTTCGCTAAGTTTTTGAAAAACGCCACCCTCCCTTTCGAAGAGCTAGGGGCGAGGTGTTTTAGGGCGAACCCTTAGATGGGTTCGGGCTGTAACGAGCCCCTTAGCATTTTTTCTAAGTTTTTGAAAAACGCCACCCTCCCCTTCGAAGTGCTAGGGGCGAGGTGTTTTAGGGCGAACCCTTAGACGGGTTTGGGCTGCAACGAGCCCATTAACATTTTTCGCTAAGTTTATGAAAAACGCCACGCTCCCCCTTGAAGTGCTAAGGGCGAGGTGTTTTAGGGCGAACCCTTAGACATGTTTGGGCTGCAACGAGCCACTTAGCATTTTTGCTAAGTTTTTGAAAAATGCCACCCTCCCCTTCGAAGTGCTAGGGGCGAGGTGTTTTACGACGAACCCTCCGACGGGTTTGGGCTGCAACGAGCCCCTTAGCATTTTTCGCTAAGTTTTTGAAAAATGCCACCCTCCTCCTCGAAGTGCAAAGGGCGAGGTGTTTTAGGGCGAACACTTAGACGGGTTTGGGCTGCAACGAGCCCCTTAGCATTTTTCGCTAAGTTTTTGAAAAATGCCACCCTCCCCCTCGAAGTGCTAGGGGCGAGGTGTTTTAGGGCGAACCCTTAGATGGGTTCGGGCTGTAACGAGCCCCTTAGCATTTTTTGTAAGTTTTTGAAAAATGCCACCCTCCCCTACGAAGTGCCAGGGGCGAGGTGTTTTAGGGCGAAACCTTACACGGGTTTGGGCTGCAATGAGCCCCTTAGCATTTTTTGCTAAGTTTTTGAAAAACGCCACCCTCCCCCTCCAATCTCTAAGGGCGAGGTGTTTTCGGGTGAACCCTTGGACGGGTTTGGGCGGCAACGAGCCCCTTAGCATTTTTGCTAAGTTTTTGAAAAATGATACCCTCCTCCTCAAAGTGCTAAGGGCGAGGTGTTTTACGACGAACCCTTAGACGGTTTTGGTTGCAACGAGCCCCTCAGCATTTTTGCTAAGTTTTTGAAAAACGCCACCCTCCCCTTCGAAGTGCTAGGGGCGAGGTGTTTTAGGGCGAACCCTTAGATGGGTTCGGGCTGCAACGAGCCCCTTAGCATTTTTTGCAAAGTTTTTGAAAAACGCCACCCTCCCCCTCGAATCTCTAAGGGCGAGGTGTTTTCGGGTGAACCCTTAGACGGGTTTGGGCTGCAACGAGCCCCTTAGCATTTTTGCTAAGTTTTTGAAAAACGCCACCCTCCCCTTCGAAGTGATAGGGGCGAGGTGTTTTAGGGCGAACCCTTAGACGGGTTTGGGTTGCAACGAGCTCCTTAGCATTTTTCGCTAAGTTTTTGAAAAACGCCACCCTCCCCCTCGAAGTGCTAGGGGCGAGGTGTTTTAGGCCGAACCCTTAGACGGGTTTGGGCTGCAACGAGCCCCTTAGTATTTTTCGCTAAGTTTTTGAAAAAACGCCACCCTCCCCTTCGATGTGTGATGGGCGAGGTGTTTTACGACGAACCCTTAGACGGGTTTGGGCTACAACGAGCCCCTTAGCATTTTCGCTAAGTTTTTGAAAAACGCCACCCTCCCCTTCGAAGTGCTAGGGGCGAGGTGTTTTAGGGAGAAACCTTAGACGGGTTTGGGCTGCAACGAGCCCCTTAGCATTTTTTGCAATGTTTTTGAAAAACGCCACCCTACCCCTCGAATCTCTAAGGGCGAGGTGTTTTCGGGTGAACCCTTAGACGGGTTTGGGCTGCAACGAGCCCCTTAGCATTTTTTGCAAAGTTTTTGAAAAACGCCACCCTCGCCCTCGAATCTCTAAGGGCGAGGTGTTTTCGGCCGAACCCTTAGACGGGTTTGGGCTGCAACGAGCCCCTTAGCATTTTTCACTAAGTTTTTGAAAAACGCCACCCTCCCCTTCGAAGTGCTAGGGGCGAGGTGTTTTAAGGAGAACCCTTAGACGGGTTTGGGCTGAAATGAGCCCCTTAGCATTTTTCGCTAAGTTTTTGAAAAACGCCACCCTCCCCCTCGAAGTGCTTAGGGCGAGGTGTTTTAGGGGGAACCCTTAGACGGTTTTGGCTGCAACGAGCCCCTCAGCATTTTTGCTAAGTTTTTTTAAAACGCCACCCTCCCCTTCGAAGTGCTAGGGGCGAGGTGTTTTAGGGCGAACCTTTAGATGGGTACGGGCTGCAACGAGCCCCTTAGCATTTTTTCAAAGTTTTTGAAATACGCTACCCTCCCCTTCGAAGTGCTAGGGGCGAGGTATTTTAGGGCGAACCCTTAGACGGGTTTGGGCTGCCATGACCCCTTAGCATTTTTGTTCAGTTTTTGAAAAACGCCACCCTCCCTATCGAAGTGTTAGGGGCGAGGTGTTTTAGGGCGAACCCTTAGACGGGTTTGGGCTGCAACGAGCCACTTAGCATTTTTGCTAAGTTTTTGAAAAATGCCACCCTCCCCTTCGAAGTGCTAGGGGCGAGGTGTTTTACGACGAACCCTCCGACGGGTTTGGGCTGCAACGACCCCTTAGCATTTTTGTTCAGTTTTTGAAAAATGCCACCCTCCTCCTTGAAGTGCAAAGGGCGAGGTGTTTTAGGGCGAACACTTAGACGGGTTTGGGCTGCAACGAGCCCGTTAGCATTTTTCGCTAAGTTTTTGAAAAATGCCACCCTCCCCCTCGAAGTGCTAGGGGCGAGGTGTTTTAGGGCGAACCCATAGACATGTTTGGGCTGCAACGAGCCCCATAGCATTTTTCGCTAAGTTTTTGAAAAACGCCACCCTCCCTTTCGAAGTGCTAGGGGCGAGGTGTTTTAGGGCGAACCCTTAGATGGGTTCGGGCTGTAACGAGCCCCTTAGCATTTTTCGCTAAGTTTTTGAAAAATGCCACCCTCCTCCTCGAAGTGCAAAGGGCGAAGTGTTTTAGGGCGAACACTTAGACGGGTTAGGGCTGCAACGAGCCCCTTAGCATTTTTCGCTAAGTTTTTAAAAAATGCCACCCTCCCCCTCGAAGTGCTAGGGGCGAGGTGTTTTAGGGCGAACCCTTAGACAGGTTTGGGCTGCAACGAGCGCCTTAGCATTTTTCACTAAGTTTTTGAAAAACGCCACCCTCTCTTTCGAAGTGCTAGGGGCGAGGTGTTTTAGGGCGAACCCTTAGATGGGTTCGGGCTGCAACGAGCCCCTTAGCATTTTTCGCTAAGTTTTTGAAAAATGCCACCCTCCCCCTCGAAGTGCTAGGGGCGAGGTGTTTTAGGGCGAACCCTTAGATGGGTTCGGGCTGTAACGAGCCCCTTAGCATTTTTTCTAAGTTTTTGAAAAATGCCACCCTCCCCTACGAAGTGCCAGGGGCGAGGTGTTTTAGGGCGAAACCTTACACGGGTTTGGGCTGCAATGAGCCCCTTAGCATTTTTTGCTAAGTTTTTGAAAAACGCCACCCTCCCCCTCCAATCTCTAAGGGCGAGGTGTTTTCGGGTGAACCCTTGGACGGGTTTGGGCGGCAACGAGCCCCTTAGCATTTTTGCTAAGTTTTTGAAAAATGATACCCTCCTCCTCAAAGTGCTAAGGGCGAGGTGTTTTACGACGAACCCTTAGACGGTTTTGGTTGCAACGAGCCCCTCAGCATTTTTGCTAAGTTTTTGAAAAACGCCACCCTCCCCTTCGAAGTGCTAGGGGCGAGGTGTTTTAGGGCGAACCCTTAGATGGGTTCGGGCTGCAACGAGCCCCTTAGCACTTTTTCTATGTTTTTGAAATACGCCACCCTCCCCTTCGAAGTGCTAGGGGCGAGGTATTTTAGGGCGAACCCTTAGACGGGTTTGGGCTGCCATGACCCCTTAGCATTTTTGCTCAGTTTTTGAAAAAAGCCACCCTCCCTATCGAAGTGTTAGGGGCGAGGTGTTTTAGGGCGAACCCTTAGACGGGTTTGGGCTGCAACGAGCCCATTAACATTTTTCGCTAAGTTTTTGAAAAACGCCACGCTCCCCCTTGAAGTGCTAAGGGCGAGGTGTTTTAGGGCGAACCCTTACACATGTTTGGGCTGCAACGAGCCACTTAGCATTTTTGCTAAGTTTTTGAAAAATGCCACCCTCCCCTTCGAAGTGCTAGGGGCGAGGTGTTTTACGACGAACCCTCCGACGGGTTTGGGCTGCAACGAGCCCCTTAGCATTTTTCGCTAAGTTTTTGAAAAATGCCACCCTCCTCCTCGAAGTGCAAAGGGCAAGGTGTTTTAGGGCGAACACTTAGACGGGTTTGGGCTGCAACGAGCCCCTTAGCATTTTTCGCTAAGTTTTTGAAAAATGCCACCCTCCCCCTCGAAGTGCTAGGGGCGAGGTGTTTTAGGGCGAACCCTTAGACAGGTTTGGGCTGCAACGAGCGCCTTAGCATTTTTCGCTAAGTTTTTGAAAAACGCCACCCTCCCTTTCGAAGAGCTAGGGGCGAGGTGTTTTAGGGCGAACCCTTAGATGGGTTCGGGCTGTAACGAGCCCCTTAGCATTTTTTCTAAGTTTTTGAAAAACGCCACCCTCCCCTTCGAAGTGCTAGGGGCGAGGTGTTTTAGGGCGAACCCTTAGACGGGTTTGGGCTGCAACGAGCCCATTAACATTTTTCGCTAAGTTTATGAAAAACGCCACGCTCCCCCTTGAAGTGCTAAGGGCGAGGTGTTTTAGGGCGAACCCTTAGACATGTTTGGGCTGCAACGAGCCACTTAGCATTTTTGCTAAGTTTTTGAAAAATGCCACCCTCCCCTTCGAAGTGCTAGGGGCGAGGTGTTTTACGACGAACCCTCCGACGGGTTTGGGCTGCAACGAGCCCCTTAGCATTTTTCGCTAAGTTTTTGAAAAATGCCACCCTCCTCCTCGAAGTGCAAAGGGCGAGGTGTTTTAGGGCGAACACTTAGACGGGTTTGGGCTGCAACGAGCCCCTTAGCATTTTTCGCTAAGTTTTTGAAAAATGCCACCCTCCCCCTCGAAGTGCTAGGGGCGAGGTGTTTTAGGGCGAACCCTTAGATGGGTTCGGGCTGTAACGAGCCCCTTAGCATTTTTTCTAAGTTTTTGAAAAATGCCACCCTCCCCTACGAAGTGCCAGGGGCGAGGTGTTTTAGGGCGAAACCTTACACGGGTTTGGGCTGCAATGAGCCCCTTAGCATTTTTTGCTAAGTTTTTGAAAAACGCCACCCTCCCCCTCCAATCTCTAAGGGCGAGGTGTTTTCGGGTGAACCCTTGGACGGGTTTGGGCGGCAACGAGCCCCTTAGCATTTTTGCTAAGTTTTTGAAAAATGATACCCTCCTCCTCAAAGTGCTAAGGGCGAGGTGTTTTACGACGAACCCTTAGACGGTTTTGGTTGCAACGAGCCCCTCAGCATTTTTGCTAAGTTTTTGAAAAACGCCACCCTCCCCTTCGAAGTGCTAGGGGCGAGGTGTTTTAGGGCGAACCCTTAGATGGGTTCGGGCTGCAACGAGCCCCTTAGCACTTTTTCTATGTTTTTGAAATACGCCACCCTCCCCTTCGAAGTGCTAGGGGCGAGGTATTTTAGGGCGAACCCTTAGACGGGTTTGGGCTGCCATGACCCCTTAGCATTTTTGCTCAGTTTTTGAAAAAAGCCACCCTCCCTATCGAAGTGTTAGGGGCGAGGTGTTTTAGGGCGAACCCTTAGACGGGTTTGGGCTGCAACGAGCCCATTAACATTTTTCGCTAAGTTTTTGAAAAACGCCACGCTCCCCCTTGAAGTGCTAAGGGCGAGGTGTTTTAGGGCGAACCCTTACACATGTTTGGGCTGCAACGAGCCACTTAGCATTTTTGCTAAGTTTTTGAAAAATGCCACCCTCCCCTTCGAAGTGCTAGGGGCGAGGTGTTTTACGACGAACCCTCCGACGGGTTTGGGCTGCAACGAGCCCCTTAGCATTTTTCGCTAAGTTTTTGAAAAATGCCACCCTCCTCCTCGAAGTGCAAAGGGCAAGGTGTTTTAGGGCGAACACTTAGACGGGTTTGGGCTGCAACGAGCCCCTTAGCATTTTTCGCTAAGTTTTTGAAAAATGCCACCCTCCCCCTCGAAGTGCTAGGGGCGAGGTGTTTTAGGGCGAACCCTTAGACAGGTTTGGGCTGCAACGAGCGCCTTAGCATTTTTCGCTAAGTTTTTGAAAAACGCCACCCTCCCTTTCGAAGAGCTAGGGGCGAGGTGTTTTAGGGCGAACCCTTAGATGGGTTCGGGCTGTAACGAGCCCCTTAGCATTTTTTCTAAGTTTTTGAAAAACGCCACCCTCCCCTTCGAAGTGCTAGGGGCGAGGTGTTTTAGGGCGAACCCTTAGACGGGTTTGGGCTGCAACGAGCCCATTAACATTTTTCGCTAAGTTTATGAAAAACGCCACGCTCCCCCTTGAAGTGCTAAGGGCGAGGTGTTTTAGGGCGAACCCTTAGACATGTTTGGGCTGCAACGAGCCACCTAGCATTTTTGCTAAGTTTTTGAAAAATGCCACCCTCCCCTTCGAAGTGCTAGGGGCGAGGTGTTTTACGACGAACCCTCCGACGGGTTTGGGCTGCAACGAGCCCCTTAGCATTTTTCGCTAAGTTTTTGAAAAATGCCACCCTCCTCCTCGAAGTGCAAAGGGCGAGGTGTTTTAGGGCGAACACTTAGACGGGTTTGGGCTGCAACGAGCCCCTTAGCATTTTTCGCTAAGTTTTTGAAAAATGCCACCCTCCCCCTCGAAGTGCTAGGGGCGAGGTGTTTTAGGGCGAACCCTTAGACAGGTTTGGGCTGCAACGAGCGCCTTAGCATTTTTCGCTAAGTTTTTGAAAAACGCCACCCTCCCCCTCGAAGTGCTAGGGGCGAGGTGTTTTAGGCCGAACCCTTAGACGGGTTTGGGCTGCAACGAGGCCCTTAGTATTTTTTGCTAAGTTTTTGAAAAACGCCACCCTCGCCCTCGAATCTCTAAGGGCGAGGTGTTTTCGGCCGAACCCTTAGACGGGTTTGGGCTGCAACGAGCCCCTTAGCATTTTTCACTAAGTTTTTGAAAAACGCCACCCTCCCCCTCGAATCTCTAAGGGCGAGGTGTTTTCGGGTGAACCCTTGGACGGGTTTGGGCTGCAACGAGCCCCTTAGCATTTTTGCTAAGTTTTTGAAAAATGATACCCTCCTCCTCAAAGAGCTAAGGGCGAGGTGTTTTAGGGCGAACCCTTAGACAGGTTTGGGCTGCAACCCTCCCTTTCGAAGTGCTAGGGGCGAGGTGTTTTAGGGCGAACCCTTAGATGGGTTCGGGCTGTAACGAGCCCCTTAGCATTTTTTCTAAGTTTTTGAAAAACGCCACCCTCCCCTTCGAAGTGCCAGGGGCAAGGTGTTTTAGGGCGAAACATTACACGGGTTTGGGCTGCAACGAGCCCCTTAGCATTTTTTGCTAAGTTTTTGAAAAACGCCACCCTCCCCCCCGAATCTCTAAGGGCGAGGTGTTTTCGGGTGAACCCTTGGACGGGTTCGGGCTGCAACGAGCCCCTTAGCATTTTTGCTAAGTTTTTGAAAAATGATACCCTCCTCCTCAATGTGCTAAGGGCGAGGTGTTTTAGGGCGAACAGTTAGACGGGTTTGGGCGGCAACGAGGCCCTCAGCATTTTTCGCTAAGTTTTTGAAAAACGCCACCCTCCCCTTCGAAGTGTGATGGGCGAGGTGTTTTACGACGAACCCTTAGACGGGTTTGGGCTAGAAGGAGCCCCTTAGCATTTTTGCTAAGTTTTTGAAAAACGCCACCCTCCCCTTCGAAGTGCTAGGGGCGAGGTGTTTTAGGGAGAAACCTTAGACGGGTTTGGGCTGCAACGAGCCCCTTAGCATTTTTTGCAAAGTTTTTGAAAAACTCCACCCTCACCCTCGAATCTCTAAGGGCGAGGTGTTTTCGGGTGAACCCTTAGACGGGTTTGGGCTGCAACGAGCCCCTTAGCATTTTTGCTAAGTTTTTGAAAAACGCCACCCTCCCCTTCGAAGTGCTAGGGGCGAGGTGTTTTAGCGCGAACCCTTAGACGGGTTTGGGTTGCAACGAGCCCCTTAGCATTTTTCGCTAAGTTTTTGAAAAACGCCACCCTCCCCCTCGAAGTGCTAGGGGCGAGGTGTTTTAGGCCGAACCCTTAGACGGGTTTGGGGCTGCAACGAGCCCCTTAGTATTTTTTGCTAAGTTTTTGAAAAACACCACCCTCGCCCTCGAATCTCTAAGGGCGAGGTGTTGTCGGCCGAACCCTTAGACGGGTTTGGGCTGCAACGAGCCCCTTAGCATTTTTCACTAAGTTTTTGAAAAACGCCACCCTCCCCTTCGAAGTGCTAGGGGCGAGGTGTTTTAGGGAGAACCCTTGGACGGGTTTGGGCTGAAACGAGCCCCTTAGCATTTTTCGCTAAGTTTTTGAAAAACGCCACCCTCCCCCTCGAAGTGCTTAGGGCGAGGTGTTTTAGGGGGAACCTTTAGATGGGTTTGGGCTGCAACGAGCCCCTTAGCATTTTTTCTAAGTTTTTGAAAAACGCCACCCTCCCCTTCGAAGTGCTAGGGGCGAGGTGTTTTAGGGCGAACCCTTAGACGGGTTTGGGCTGCAACGAGCCCATTAACATTTTTCGCTAAGTTTATGAAAAACGCCACGCTCCCCCTTGAAGTGCTAAGGGCGAGGTGTTTTAGGGCGAACCCTTAGACATGTTTGGGCTGCAACGAGCCACTTAGCATTTTTGCTAAGTTTTTGAAAAATGCCACCCTCCCCTTCGAAGTGCTAGGGGCGAGGTGTTTTACGACGAACCCTCCGACGGGTTTGGGCTGCAACGAGCCCCTTAGCATTTTTCGCTAAGTTTTTGAAAAATGCCACCCTCCTCCTCGAAGTGCAAAGGGCGAGGTGTTTTAGGGCGAACACTTAGACGGGTTTGGGCTGCAACGAGCCCCTTAGCATTTTTCGCTAAGTTTTTGAAAAATGCCACCCTCCCCCTCGAAGTGCTAGGGGCGAGGTGTTTTAGGGCGAACCCTTAGACAGGTTTGGGCTGCAACGAGCGCCTTAGCATTTTTCGCTAAGTTTTTGAAAAACGCCACCCTCCCCCTCGAAGTGCTAGGGGCGAGGTGTTTTAGGCCGAACCCTTAGACGGGTTTGGGCTGCAACGAGGCCCTTAGTATTTTTTGCTAAGTTTTTGAAAAACGCCACCCTCGCCCTCGAATCTCTAAGGGCGAGGTGTTTTCGGCCGAACCCTTAGACGGGTTTGGGCTGCAACGAGCCCCTTAGCATTTTTCACTAAGTTTTTGAAAAACGCCACCCTCCCCCTCGAATCTCTAAGGGCGAGGTGTTTTCGGGTGAACCCTTGGACGGGTTTGGGCTGCAACGAGCCCCTTAGCATTTTTGCTAAGTTTTTGAAAAATGATACCCTCCTCCTCAAAGTGCTAAGGGCGAGGTGTTTTAGGGCGAACCCTTAGACAGGTTTGGGCTGCAACCCTCCCTTTCGAAGTGCTAGGGGCGAGGTGTTTTAGGGCGAACCCTTAGATGGGTTCGGGCTGTAACGAGCCCCTTAGCATTTTTTCTAAGTTTTTGAAAAACGCCACCCTCCCCTTCGAAGTGCCAGGGGCAAGGTGTTTTAGGGCGAAACATTACACGGGTTTGGGCTGCAACGAGCCCCTTAGCATTTTTTGCTAAGTTTTTGAAAAACGCCACCCTCCCCCCCGAATCTCTAAGGGCGAGGTGTTTTCGGGTGAACCCTTGGACGGGTTTGGGCTGCAACGAGCCCCTTAGCATTTTTGCTAAGTTTTTGAAAAATGATACCCTCCTCCTCAATGTGCTAAGGGCGAGGTGTTTTAGGGCGAACAGTTAGACGGGTTTGGGCGGCAACGAGGCCCTCAGCATTTTTCGCTAAGTTTTTGAAAAACGCCACCCTCCCCTTCGAAGTGTGATGGGCGAGGTGTTTTACGACGAACCCTTAGACGGGTTTGGGCTAGAAGGAGCCCCTTAGCATTTTTGCTAAGTTTTTGAAAAACGCCACCCTCCCCTTCGAAGTGCTAGGGGCGAGGTGTTTTAGGGAGAAACCTTAGACGGGTTTGGGCTGCAACGAGCCCCTTAGCATTTTTTGCAAAGTTTTTGAAAAACTCCACCCTCACCCTCGAATCTCTAAGGGCGAGGTGTTTTCGGGTGAACCCTTAGACGGGTTTGGGCTGCAACGAGCCCCTTAGCATTTTTGCTAAGTTTTTGAAAAACGCCACCCTCCCCTTCGAAGTGCTAGGGGCGAGGTGTTTTAGCGCGAACCCTTAGACGGGTTTGGGTTGCAACGAGCCCCTTAGCATTTTTCGCTAAGTTTTTGAAAAACGCCACCCTCCCCCTCGAAGTGCTAGGGGCGAGGTGTTTTAGGCCGAACCCTTAGACGGGTTTGGGCTGCAACGAGCCCCTTAGTATTTTTTGCTAAGTTTTTGAAAAACACCACCCTCGCCCTCGAATCTCTAAGGGCGAGGTGTTTTCGGCCGAACCCTTAGACGGGTTTGGGCTGCAACGAGCCCCTTAGCATTTTTCACTAAGTTTTTGAAAAACGCCACCCTCCCCTTCGAAGTGCTAGGGGCGAGGTGTTTTAGGGAGAACCCTTGGACGGGTTTGGGCTGAAACGAGCCCCTTAGCATTTTTCGCTAAGTTTTTGAAAAACGCCACCCTCCCCCTCGAAGTGCTTAGGGCGAGGTGTTTTAGGGGGAACCTTTAGATGGGTTTGGGCTGCAACGAGCCCCTTAGCATTTTTTCTAAGTTTTTGAAATACGCCACCCTCCCCTTCGAAGTGCTAGGGGTGAGGTATTTTAGGGCGAACCCTTAGATGGGTTCGGGCTGCAACGAGCCCCTTAGCATTTTTTCTATGTTTTTGAAATACGCCACCCTCCCCTTCGAAGTGCTAGGGGCGAGGTATTTTAGGGCGAACCCTTGGACGGGTTTGGGCTGCCATGACCCCTTAGCATTTTTGCTCAGTTTTTGAAAAAAGCCACCCTCCCTATCGAAGTGTTAGGGGCGAGGTGTTTTAGGGCGAACCCTTAGACGGGTTTGGGCTGCAACGAGCCTATTAACATTTTTCGCTAAGTTTTTGAAAAACGCCACGCTCCCCCTTGAAGTGCTAAGGGCGAGGTGTTTTAGGGCGAACCCTTAGACAGGTTTGGGCTGCAACGAGCCACTTAGCATTTTTGCTAAGTTTTTGAAAAATGCCACCCTCCCCTTCGAAGTGCTAGGGGCGAGGTGTTTTACGACGAACCCTCCGACAGGTTTGGGCTGCAACGAGCCCCTTAGCATTTTTCGCTAAGTTTTTGAAAAATGCCACCCTCCTCCTCGAAGTGCAAAGGGCGAGGTGTTTTAGGGCGAACACTTAGACGGGTTTGGGCTGCAACGAGCCCCTTAGCATTTTTCGCTAAGTTTTTGAAAAATGCCACCCTCCCCCTCGAAGTGCTAGGGGCGAGGTGTTTTAGGGCGAACCCTTAGACAGGTTTGGGCTGCAACGAGCGCCTTAGCATTTTTCGCTAAGTTTTTGAAAAACGCCACCCTCCCCCTCGAAGTGCTAGGGGCGAGGTGTTTTAGGCCGAACCCTTAGACGGGTTTGGGCTGCAACGAGGCCCTTAGTATTTTTTGCTAAGTTTTTGAAAAACGCCACCCTCGCCCTCGAATCTCTAAGGGCGAGGTGTTTTCGGCCGAACCCTTAGACGGGTTTGGGCTGCAACGAGCCCCTTAGCATTTTTCACTAAGTTTTTGAAAAACGCCACCCTCCCCCTCGAATCTCTAAGGGCGAGGTGTTTTCGGGTGAACCCTTGGACGGGTTTGGGCTGCAACGAGCCCCTTAGCATTTTTGCTAAGTTTTTGAAAAATGATACCCTCCTCCTCAAAGTGCTAAGGGCGAGGTGTTTTAGGGCGAACCCTTAGACAGGTTTGGGCTGCAACCCTCCCTTTCGAAGTGCTAGGGGCGAGGTGTTTTAGGGCGAACCCTTAGATGGGTTCGGGCTGTAACGAGCCCCTTAGCATTTTTTCTAAGTTTTTGAAAAACGCCACCCTCCCCTTCGAAGTGCCAGGGGCAAGGTGTTTTAGGGCGAAACATTACACGGGTTTGGGCTGCAACGAGCCCCTTAGCATTTTTTGCTAAGTTTTTGAAAAACGCCACCCTCCCCCCCGAATCTCTAAGGGCGAGGTGTTTTCGGGTGAACCCTTGGACGGGTTTGGGCTGCAACGAGCCCCTTAGCATTTTTGCTAAGTTTTTGAAAAATGATACCCTCCTCCTCAATGTGCTAAGGGCGAGGTGTTTTAGGGCGAACAGTTAGACGGGTTTGGGCGGCAACGAGGCCCTCAGCATTTTTCGCTAAGTTTTTGAAAAACGCCACCCTCCCCTTCGAAGTGTGATGGGCGAGGTGTTTTACGACGAACCCTTAGACGGGTTTGGGCTAGAAGGAGCCCCTTAGCATTTTTGCTAAGTTTTTGAAAAACGCCACCCTCCCCTTCGAAGTGCTAGGGGCGAGGTGTTTTAGGGAGAAACCTTAGACGGGTTTGGGCTGCAACGAGCCCCTTAGCATTTTTTGCAAAGTTTTTGAAAAACTCCACCCTCACCCTCGAATCTCTAAGGGCGAGGTGTTTTCGGGTGAACCCTTAGACGGGTTTGGGCTGCAACGAGCCCCTTAGCATTTTTGCTAAGTTTTTGAAAAACGCCACCCTCCCCTTCGAAGTGCTAGGGGCGAGGTGTTTTAGCGCGAACCCTTAGACGGGTTTGGGTTGCAACGAGCCCCTTAGCATTTTTCGCTAAGTTTTTGAAAAACGCCACCCTCCCCCTCGAAGTGCTAGGGGCGAGGTGTTTTAGGCCGAACCCTTAGACGGGTTTGGGCTGCAACGAGCCCCTTAGTATTTTTTGCTAAGTTTTTGAAAAACACCACCCTCGCCCTCGAATCTCTAAGGGCGAGGTGTTTTCGGCCGAACCCTTAGACGGGTTTGGGCTGCAACGAGCCCCTTAGCATTTTTCACTAAGTTTTTGAAAAACGCCACCCTCCCCTTCGAAGTGCTAGGGGCGAGGTGTTTTAGGGAGAACCCTTGGACGGGTTTGGGCTGAAACGAGCCCCTTAGCATTTTTCGCTAAGTTTTTGAAAAACGCCACCCTCCCCCTCGAAGTGCTTAGGGCGAGGTGTTTTAGGGGGAACCTTTAGATGGGTTTGGGCTGCAACGAGCCCCTTAGCATTTTTTCTAAGTTTTTGAAATACGCCACCCTCCCCTTCGAAGTGCTAGGGGTGAGGTATTTTAGGGCGAACCCTTAGATGGGTTCGGGCTGCAACGAGCCCCTTAGCATTTTTTCTATGTTTTTGAAATACGCCACCCTCCCCTTCGAAGTGCTAGGGGCGAGGTATTTTAGGGCGAACCCTTGGACGGGTTTGGGCTGCCATGACCCCTTAGCATTTTTGCTCAGTTTTTGAAAAAAGCCACCCTCCCTATCGAAGTGTTAGGGGCGAGGTGTTTTAGGGCGAACCCTTAGACGGGTTTGGGCTGCAACGAGCCTATTAACATTTTTCGCTAAGTTTTTGAAAAACGCCACGCTCCCCCTTGAAGTGCTAAGGGCGAGGTGTTTTAGGGCGAACCCTTAGACAGGTTTGGGCTGCAACGAGCCACTTAGCATTTTTGCTAAGTTTTTGAAAAATGCCACCCTCCCCTTCGAAGTGCTAGGGGCGAGGTGTTTTACGACGAACCCTCCGACAGGTTTGGGCTGCAACGAGCCCCTTAGCATTTTTCGCTAAGTTTTTGAAAAATGCCACCCTCCTCCTCGAAGTGCAAAGGGCGAGGTGTTTTAGGGCGAACACTTAGACGGGTTTGGGCTGCAACGAGCCCCTTAGCATTTTTCGCTAAGTTTTTGAAAAATGCCACCCTCCCCCTCGAAGTGCTAGGGGCGAGGTGTTTTAGGGCGAACCCTTAGACAGGTTTGGGCTGCAACGAGCGCCTTAGCATTTTTCGCTAAGTTTTTGAAAAACGCCACCCTCCCCCTCGAAGTGCTAGGGGCGAGGTGTTTTAGGCCGAACCCTTAGACGGGTTTGGGCTGCAACGAGCCCCTTAGTATTTTTTGCTAAGTTTTTGAAAAATGCCACCCTCGCCCTCGAATCTCTAAGGGCGAGGTGTTTTCGGCCGAACCCTTAGACGGGTTTGGGCTGCAACGAGCCCCTTAGCATTTTTCACTAAGTTTTTGAAAAACGCCACCCTCCCCCTCGAATCTCTAAGGGCGAGGTGTTTTCGGGTGAACCCTTGGACGGGTTTGGGCTGCAACGAGCCCCTTAGCATTTTTGCTAAGTTTTTGAAAAATGATACCCTCCTCCTCAAAGTGCTAAGGGCGAGGTGTTTTAGGGCGAACCCTTAGACAGGTTTGGGCTGCAACCCTCCCTTTCGAAGTGCTAGGGGCGAGGTGTTTTAGGGCGAACCCTTAGATGGGTTCGGGCTGTAACGAGCCCCTTAGCATTTTTTCTAAGTTTTTGAAAAACGCCACCCTCCCCTTCGAAGTGCCAGGGGCAAGGTGTTTTAGGGCGAAACATTACACGGGTTTGGGCTGCAACGAGCCCCTTAGCATTTTTTGCTAAGTTTTTGAAAAACGCCACCCTCCCCCTCGAATCTCTAAGGGCGAGGTGTTTTCGGGTGAACCCTTGGACGGGTTTGGGCTGCAACGAGCCCCTTAGCATTTTTGCTAAGTTTTTGAAAAATGATACCCTCCTCCTCAAAGTGCTAAGGGCGAGGTGTTTTAGGGCGAACACTTAGACGGGTTTGGGCGGCAACGAGGCCCTCAGCATTTTTCGCTAAGTTTTTGAAAAACGCCACCCTCCCCTTCGAAGTGTGATGGGCGAGGTGTTTTACGACGAACCCTTAGACGGGTTTGGGCTAGAAGGAGCCCCTTAGCATTTTTGCTAAGTTTTTGAAAAACGCCACCCTCCCCTTCGAAGTGCTAGGGGCGAGGTGTTTTAGGGAGAAACCTTAGACGGGTTTGGGCTGCAACGAGCCCCTTAGCATTTTTTGCAAAGTTTTTGAAAAACTCCACCCTCACCCTCGAATCTCTAAGGGCGAGGTGTTTTCGGGTGAACCCTTAGACGGGTTTGGGCTGCAACGAGCCCCTTAGCATTTTTGCTAAGTTTTTGAAAAACGCCACCCTCCCCTTCGAAGTGCTAGGGGCGAGGTGTTTTAGCGCGAACCCTTAGACGGGTTTGGGTTGCAACGAGCCCCTTAGCATTTTTCGCTAAGTTTTTGAAAAACGCCACCCTCCCCCTCGAAGTGCTAGGGGCGAGGTGTTTTAGGCCGAACCCTTAGACGGGTTTGGGCTGCAACGAGCCCCTTAGTATTTTTTGCTAAGTTTTTGAAAAACACCACCCTCGCCCTCGAATCTCTAAGGGCGAGGTGTTTTCGGCCGAACCCTTAGACGGGTTTGGGCTGCAACGAGCCCCTTAGCATTTTTCACTAAGTTTTTGAAAAACGCCACCCTCCCCTTCGAAGTGCTAGGGGCGAGGTGTTTTAGGGAGAACCCTTGGACGGGTTTGGGCTGAAACGAGCCCCTTAGCATTTTTCGCTAAGTTTTTGAAAAACGCCACCCTCCCCCTCGAAGTGCTTAGGGCGAGGTGTTTTAGGGGGAACCTTTAGATGGGTTTGGGCTGCAACGAGCCCCTTAGCATTTTTTCTAAGTTTTTGAAATACGCCACCCTCCCCTTCGAAGTGCTAGGGGTGAGGTATTTTAGGGCGAACCCTTAGATGGGTTCGGGCTGCAACGAGCCCCTTAGCATTTTTTCTATGTTTTTGAAATACGCCACCCTCCCCTTCGAAGTGCTAGGGGCGAGGTATTTTAGGGCGAACCCTTGGACTGGTTTGGGCTGCCATGACCCCTTAGCATTTTTGCTCAGTTTTTGAAAAAAGCCACCCTCCCTATCGAAGTGTTAGGGGCGAGGTGTTTTAGGGCGAACCCTTAGACGGGTTTGGGCTGCAACGAGCCTATTAACATTTTTCGCTAAGTTTTTGAAAAACGCCACGCTCCCCCTTGAAGTGCTAAGGGCGAGGTGTTTTAGGGCGAACCCTTAGACATGTTTGGGCTGCAACGAGCCACTTAGCATTTTTGCTAAGTTTTTGAAAAATGCCACCCTCCCCTTCGAAGTGCTAGGGGCGAGGTGTTTTACGACGAACCCTCCGACAGGTTTGGGCTGCAACGAGCCCCTTAGCATTTTTCGCTAAGTTTTTGAAAAATGCCACCCTCCTCCTCGAAGTGCAAAGGGCGAGGTGTTTTAGGGCGAACACTTAGACGGGTTTGGGCTGCAACGAGCCCCTTAGCATTTTTCACTAAGTTTTTGAAAAATGCCACCCTCCCCCTCGAAGTGCTAGGGGCGATGTGTTTTAGGGCGAACCCTTCGACAGGTTTGGGCTGCAACGAGCGCCTTAGCATTTTTCGCTAAGTTTTTGAAAAACGCCACCCTCCCTTTCGAAGTGCTAGGGGCGAGGTGTTTTAGGGCGAACCCTTAGATGGGTTCGGGCTGTAACGAGCCCCTTAGCATTTTTTCTAAGTTTTTGAAAAACGCCACCCTCCCCTTCGAAGTGCCAGGGGCGAGGTGTTTTAGGGCGAAACATTACACGGGTTTGGGCTGCAACGAGCCCCTTAGCATTTTTTGCTAAGTTTTTGAAAAACGCCACCCTCCCCCTCGAATCTCTAAGGGCGAGGTGTTTTTGGGTGAACCCTTGGACGGGTTTGGGCTGCAAAGAGCCCCTTAGCATTTTTGCTAAGTTTTTGAAAAATGATACCCTCCTCCTCAAAGTGCTAAGGGCGAGGTGTTTTAGGGCGAACAATTAGACGGGTTTGGGCGGCAACGAGGCCCTTAGCATTTTTCGCTAAGTTTTTGAAAAACGCCACCCTCCCCTTCGAAGTGTGATGGGCGAGGTGTTTTACGACGAACCCTTAGACGGGTTTGGGCTACAAGGAGCCCCTTAGCATTTTTGCTAAGTTTTTGAAAAACGCCACCCTCCCCTTCGAAGTGCTAGGGGCGAGGTGTTTTAGGGAGAAACCTTAGACGGGTTTGGGCTGCAACGAGCCCCTTAGCATTTTTTGCAAAGGTTTTGAAAAACTCCACCCTCACCCTCGAATCTCTAAGGGCGAGGTGTTTTCGGGTGAACCCTTAGACGGGTTTGGGCTGCAACGAGCCCCTTAGCATTTTTGCTAAGTTTTTGAAAAACGCCACCCTCCCCTTCGAAGTGCTAGGGGCAAGGTGTTTTAGGGCGAACCCTTAGACGGGTTTGGGTTGCAACGAGCCCCTTAGCATTTTTCGCTAAGTTTTTGAAAAACGCCACCCTCCCCCTCGAAGTGCTAGGGGCAAGGTGTTTTAGGCCGAACCCTTAGACGGGTTTGGGCAGCAACGAGCCCCTTAGTATTTTTTGCTAAGTTTTTGAAAAACGCCACCCTCGCCCTCGAATCTCTAAGGGCGAGGTGTTTTCGGCCGAACCCTTAGACGGGTTTGGGCTGCAACGAGCCCCTTAGCATTTTTCACTAAGTTTTTGAAAAACGCCACCCTCCCCTTCGAAGTGCTAGGGGCGCGGTGTTTTAGGGAGAACCCTTAGACGGGTTTGGGCTGAAACGAGCCCCTTAGCATTTTTCGCTAAGTTTTTGAAAAATGCCACCCTCCCCCTCGAAGTGCTAGGGGCGAGGTGTTTTAGGGCGAACCCTTAGACAGGTTTGGGCTGCAACGAGCGCCTTAGCATTTTTCGCTAAGTTTTTGAAAAACGCCACCCTCCCTTTCGAAGTGCTAGGGGCGAGGTGTTTTAGGGCGAACCCTTAGATGGGTTCGGGCTGTAACGAGCCCCTTAGCATTTTTTCTAAGTTTTTGAAAAACGCCACCCTCCCCTTCGAAGTGCCAGGGGCGAGGTGTTTTAGGGCGAAACATTACACGGGTTTGGGCTGCAACGAGCGCCTTAGCATTTTTTGCTAAGTTTTTGAAAAACGCCACCCTCCCCCTCGAATCTCTAAGGGCGAGGTGTTTTCGGGTGAACCCTTGGACGGGTTTGGGCTGCAACGAGCCCCTTAGCATTTTTGCTAAGTTTTTGAAAAATGATACCCTCCTCCTCAAAGTGCTAAGGGCGAGGTGTTTTAGGGCGAACACTTAGACGGGTTTGGGCGGCAACGAGGCCCTTAGCATTTTTCGCTAAGTTTTTGAAAAACGCCACCCTCCCCTTCGAAGTGTGATGGGCGAGGTGTTTTACGACGAACCCTTAGACGGGTTTGGGCTACAAGGAGCCCCTTAGCATTTTTGCTAAGTTTTTGAAAAACGCCACCCTCCCCTTCGAAGTGCTAGGGGCGAGGTGTTTTAGGGAGAAACCTTAGACGGGTTTGGGCTGCAACGAGCCCCTTAGCATTTTTTGCAAAGTTTTTGAAAAACTCCACCCTCACCCTCGAATCTCTAAGGGCGAGGTGTTTTCGGGTGAACCCTTAGACGGGTTTGGGCTGCAACGAGCCCCTTAGCATTTTTGCTAAGTTTTTGAAAAACGCCACCCTCCCCTTCGAAGTGCTAGGGGCAAGGTGTTTTAGGGCGAACCCTTAGACGGGTTTGGGTTGCAACGAGCCCCTTAGCATTTTTCGCTATGTTTTTGAAAAACGCCACCCTCCCCCTCGAAGTGCTAGGGGCGAGGTGTTTTAGGCCGAACCCTTAGACGGGTTTGGGCTGCAACGAGCCCCTTAGTATTTTTTGCTAAGTTTTTGAAAAACGCCACCCTCGCCCTCGAATCTCTAAGGGCGAGGTGTTTTCGGCCGAACCCTTAGACGGGTTTGGGCTGCAACGAGCCCCTTAGCATTTTTCACTAAGTTTTTGAAAAACGCCACCCTCCCCTTCGAAGTGCTAGGGGCGCGGTGTTTTAGGGAGAACCCTTAGACGGGTTTGGGCTGAAACGAGCCCCTTAGCATTTTTCGCTAAGTTTTTGAAAAACGCCACCCTCCCCCTCGAAGTGCTTAGGGCGAGGTGTTTTAGGGGGAACCCTTAGACGGTTTTGGCTACAACGAGCCCCTCAGCATTTTTGCTAAGTTTTTGAAAAACGCCACCCTCCCCTTCGAAGTGCTAGGGGCGAGGTGTTTTAGGCGAA
>JARKIM010000022.1:2977-199781 GCA_030378355.1 Eleusine indica | reverse complement strand
CCAATCAATTGGGCTAAACTGTGACGTCGATGACATGAGGCCTTCCGAGATGCTCGTTCAATGTCATCACGCTCGATAGACACCATATCACCAGCGAGAACTATCGAGTGTGGATAAAGAATAGGGCTACCATGAGACATCATATCGTCGCCGAATGATTCGTCCAATGTCATATACCCAATGGACACCATTTCATCGGCAAGACCAAGCGAAGCATAAATAAGGCGAGTCCTATCAATCGGGCTAAACTGTGACATCGATGACATGAGGCCTTAGGAGGTGCTCGTTCAATATCATCATGCTCGATAGGCATTGTATCAGCAGCGAGAACTATCGAGTGTGGACGAAGAATATGGCTACCATGAGACATCATATCGTCGTCTAATGACTCGCCCAATGTCATATACTCAATGGACACCATATCACCCGCTAGAACGAATGAAGCATAGACAAGGCGAGTCCAATCAATCGGGCGAAACTGTGACGTCGATGAGATGAGGCGTTACGAGATGCTCATTCAACGTCATCATGCTCTATAGCGACCACTAGCAAGAACTATCGAATATGGACAAAGAATAGAGCTACCCCGAGACATCATATCATCGTCGAATGACTCATCCAATGTTATATACTCAATGGACACCATTTCACCGGCTGGAACCAATGAAGCATAGACAAGGCGAGTCCAATCAATCAGGCTAAACTGTGATGTCGATGACATAAGGCCTTACGAGATGCTCGTTCAATATCATCATGTTCTATAGACACCGACCACTAGCGAGAACTATCGAATATGGACAAATAATAGAGCTACCACGAGACATCATATCGCTGTCGAATGACTCATCCAATGTTATATACTCAATGGACACCATTTCACCGGCTGGAACCAATGAAGAATAGACAAGGCGAGTCCAATCAATCGGGCTAAACTGTGACGTCGATGACATGAGGCCTTACGAGATGCTCGTTCAATGTCATCACGCTCGACAGACACCATATCACCAGCAAGAAGTATCGAGTGTGGATAAAGAATAGGGCTACCATGAGACATCATATCGTCGCCGAATGATTCGTCCAATGTGATATACTCAATGGACACCATTTCACCGGCTAGACCCAGTGAAGCATAAACAAGGCGAGTGCTATCAATCGGGCTAAACTGTGACGTCGATGACATGAGGCCTTAGGAGATGCTCGTTCAATGTCATCATGCTCGATAGGCATTGTATCACCAGTGAGAACTATCGAGTGTGGACAAAGAATAGGGCTACCATGAGACATCATATCGTCGCCTAATCATTCGCCCAATGTCATATACTCAATGGACATCGTATGACCCGCTAGAACAAACGAAGCATAGCAACGGCAAGTCCAATCAGTCGGGCCAATTTGTGATGTCGATGAGATGAGGCCTTACGAGATGCTCGTTCAACGTCATCATGCTCTATAGACGCCAACCACTAGCAAGAACTATCGAATATGGACAAAGAATAGAGGTACCACGAGACATGATATCGTCACCGAATGATTCGTCCAATGTCATATACTCAGTGGAAACCATTTCACCAGCTAGACCCAGCGAAGCATAAACAAGGCGAGTGCTATCAATCGGGCTAAACTGTGACGTCGATGACATGAGGCCTTAGGAGATGCTCGTTCAATGTCATCATGCTCGATAGGCATTGTATCACCAGCGTGAACTATCGAGTGTGGACAAAGAATAGGGCTACCATGAGACATCAAATCGTCGTCTAATCACTCGCCCAATGTCATATACTCAATGGACACCATATCACCCACTAGATCGAACGAAGCATAGACAAGGCGAGTCCAGTAAATCGGGCCAAACTGTGACGTCGATGAGATGAGGCCTTACAAGATGCTCGTTCAACGTCATCATGCTCTATACCGACCACTAGCAAGAACAATCGAATATGGACAAAGAATAGAGCTACCCCGAGACATCATAACGTCGTCGAATGACTCATCCAATGTCATATACTCAATGGACACCATTTCACCGGCTGGAACCAATGAAGCATAGACAAGGCGAGTCCAATCAATCAGGCTAAACTGTGATGTCGATGACATGAGGCCTTACGAGATGCTCGTTCAATATCATCATGTTCTATAGACACCGACCACTAGCGAGAACTATCGAATATGGACAAAGAATAGAGCTACCACGAGACATCATATCGTCGCCGAATGACTCGTCCAATGTCATATAATCAATGGACACCGTTTCACAAGCTAGAACCAACGAAGCATAGACAAGGCGAGTCCAATCAATTGGGCTAAACTGTGACGTCGATGACATGAGGCCTTCCGAGATGCTCGTTCAATGTCATCACGCTCGATAGACACCATATCACCAGCGAGAACTATCGAGTGTGGATAAAGAATAGGGCTACCATGAGACATCATATCGTCGCCGAATGATTCGTCCAATGTCATATACCCAACGGACACCATTTCATCGGCAAGACCAAGCGAAGCATAAATAAGGCGAGTCCTATCAATCGGGCTAAACTGTGACATCGATGACATGAGGCCTTAGGAGGTGCTCGTTCAATATCATCATGCTCGATAGGCATTGTATCAGCAGCGAGAACTATCGAGTGTGGACGAAGAATAGGGCTACCATGAGACATCATATCGTCGTCTAATGACTCGCCCAATGTCATATACTCAATGGACACCATATCACCCGCTAGAACGAATGAAGCATAGACAAGGCGAGTCCAATCAATCGGGCCAAACTGTGACGTCGATGAGATGAGGCGTTACGAGATGCTCATTCAACGTCATCATGCTCTATAGCGACCACTAGCAAGAACTATCGAATATGGACAAAGAATAGAGCTACCACGAGACATCATATCGTCGTCGAATGACTCATCCAATGTTATATACTCAATGGACACCATTTCACCGGCTGGAACCAATGAAGCATAGACAAGGCGAGTCCAATCAATCAGGCTAAACGGTGATGTCGATGACATAAGGCCTTACGAGATGCTCGTTCAATATCATCATGTTCTATAGACACCGACCACTAGCGAGAACTATCGAATATGGACAAAGAATAGAGCTACCACGAGACATCATATCGCTGTCGAATGACTCATCCAATGTTATATACTCAATGGACACCATTTCACCGGCTCGAACCAATGAAGAATAGACAAGGCGAGTCCAATCAATCGGGCTAAACTGTGACGTCGATGACATGAGGCCTTACGAGATGCTCGTTCAATGTCATCACGCTCGACAGACACCATATCACCAGCAAGAAGTATCGAGTGTGGATAAAGAATAGGGCTACCATGAGACATCATATCGTCGCCGAATGATTCGTCCAATGTGATATACTCAATGGACACCATTTCACCGGCTAGACCCAGTGAAGCATAAACAAGGCGAGTGCTATCAATCGGGCTAAACTGTGACGTCGATGACATGAGGCCTTAGGAGATGCTCGTTCAATGTCATCATGCTCGATAGGCATTGTATCACCAGTGAGAACTATCGAGTGTGGACAAAGAATAGGGCTACCATGAGACATCATATCGTCGCCTAATCATTCGCCCAATGTCATATACTCAATGGACATCGTATGACCCGCTAGAACAAACGAAGCATAGCAACGGCAAGTCCAATCAGTCGGGCCAATTTGTGATGTCGATGAGATGAGGCCTTACGAGATGCTCGTTCAACGTCATCATGCTCTATAGACACCAACCACTAGCAAGAACTATCGAATATGGACAAAGAATAGAGGTACCACGAGACATGATATCGTCACCGAATGATTCGTCCAATGTCATATACTCAGTGGACACCATTTCACCAGTTAGACCCAGCGAAGCATAAACAAGGCGAGTGCTATCAATCGGGCTAAACTGTGACGTCGATGACATGAGGCCTTAGGAGATGCTCGTTCAATGTCATCATGCTCGATAGGCATTGTATCACCAGCGTGAACTATCGAGTGTGGACAAAGAATAGGGCTACCATGAGACATCAAATCCTCGTCTAATCACTCGCCCAATGTCATATACTCAATGGACACCATATCACCCTCTAGATCGAACGAAGCATAGACAAGGCGAGTCCAGTAAATCGGGCCAAACTGTGACGTCGATGAGATGAGGCCTTACAAGATGCTCGTTCAACGTCATCATGCTCTATAGACACCGACCACTAGCAAGAACAATCGAATATGGACAAAGAATAGAGCTACCCCGAGACATCATAACGTCGTCGAATGACTCATCCAATGTCATATACTCAATGGACACCATTTCACCGGCTGGAACCAATGAAGCATAGACAAGGCGAGTCCAATCAATCAGGCTAAACTGTGATGTCGATGACATGAGGCCTTACGAGATGCTCGTTCAATATCATCATGTTCTATAGACACCGACCACTAGCGAGAACTATCGAATATGGACAAAGAATAGAGCTACCACGAGACATCATATCGTCGCCGAATGACTCGTCCAATGTCATATAATCAATGGACACCGTTTCACAAGCTAGAACCAACGAAGCATAGACAAGGCGAGTCCAATCAATTGGGCTAAACTGTGACGTCGATGACATGAGGCCTTCCGAGATGCTCGTTCAATGTCATCACGCTCGATAGACACCATATCACCAGCGAGAACTATCGAGTGTGGATAAAGAATAGGGCTACCATGAGACATCATATCGTCGCCGAATGATTCGTCCAATATCATATACCCAATGGACACCATTTCATCGGCAAGACCCAGCGAAGCATAAACAAGGCGAGTCCTATCAATCGGGTTAAACTGTGACATCGATGACATGAGGCCTTAGGAGGTGCTCGTTCAATATCATCATGCTCGATAGGCATTGTATCAGCAGCGAGAACTATCGAGTGTGGACGAAGAATAGGGCTACCATGAGACATCATATCGTCGTCTAATGACTCGCCCAATGTCATATACTCAATGGACACCATATCACCCGCTAGAACGAATGAAGCATAGACAAGGCGAGTCCAATCAATCGGGCCAAACTGTGACGTCGATGAGATGAGGCCTTACGAGATGCTCGTTCAACGTCATCATGCTCTATAGCGACCACTAGCAAGAACTATCGAATATGGACAAAGAATAGAGTTACCACGAGACATCATATCGTCGTCGAATGACTCATCCAATGTTATATACTCAATGGACACCATTTCACCGGCTGGAACCAATGAAGCATAGACAAGGCGA
Organism: Eleusine indica; assembly: GCA_030378355.1. Taxonomy (NCBI): domain Eukaryota; kingdom Viridiplantae; phylum Streptophyta; class Magnoliopsida; order Poales; family Poaceae; genus Eleusine; species Eleusine indica. The sequence continues at coordinate 194,520 of JARKIM010000022.1, read as the reverse complement.
GTCCAATCAAGCAGGCTAAACTGTGATGTCGATGACATAAGGCCTTACGAGATGCTCGTTCAATATCATCATGTTCTATAGACACCGACCACTAGCGAGAACTATCGAATATGGACAAAGAATAGAGCTACCACGAGACATCATATCGTCGCTGAATGACTCGTCCAATGTCAAAATAATCAATGGACACCGTTTCACAGGCTAGAACCAATGAAGCGTAGACAAGGCGAGTCCAATCAATCGGGCTAAACTGTGACGTTGATGACATGAGGCCTTACGAGATGCTCGTTCAATGTCATCACGCTCGACAGACACCATATCACCAGCAAGAAGTATCGAGTGTGGATAAAGAATGGGGCTACCATGAGACATCATATCATCGCCGAATGATTCGTCCAATGTCATATACTCAATGGACACCATTTCACCGGCTAGACCCAGCGAACCATAAACAAGGCGAGTGCTATCAATCGGGCTAAACTGTGACGTTGATGACATGAGGCCTTAGGAGATGCTCGTTCAATGTCATCATGCTCGAAAGGCATTGTATCACCAGCGTGAACTATCGAGTGTGGACAAAGAATAGGGCTACCATGAGACATCATATCGTCATCTAATGACTCGCCCAATGTCATATACTCAATGGACACCATATCACCCACCAGATCGAACGAAGCATAGACAAGGCGAGTCCAATCAATCGGGCCAAACTGTGACGTCGATGAGATGAGGCCTTACGAGATGCTCGTTCAACGTCATCATGCTCTATACCGACCACTAGCAAGAACTATCGAATATGGACAATGAATAGAGCTACCACGAGACATCATATCGTCGTCGAATGACTCATCCAATGTTATATACTCAATGGACACCATTTCACCGGCTGGAACCACTGAAGAATAGACAAGGCGAGTCCAATCAAGCAGGCTAAACTGTGATGTCGATGACATAAGGCCTTACGAGATGCTCGTTCAATATCATCATGTTCTATAGACACCGACCACTAGCGAGAACTATCGAATATGGACAAAGAATAGAGCTACCACGAGACATCATATCGTCGCTGAATGACTCGTCCAATGTCAAAATAATCAATGGACACCGTTTCACAGGCTAGAACCAATGAAGCATAGACAAGGCGAGTCCAATCAATCGGGGTAAACTGTGACGTTGATGACATGAGGCCTTACGAGATGCTCGTTCAATGTCATCACGCTCGACAGACACCATATCACCAGCAAGATGTATCGAGTGTGGATAAAGAATAGGGCTACCATGAGACATCATATCGTCGCCGAATGATTCGTCCAATGTGATATACTCAATGGACACCATTTCACCTGCTAGACCCAGCGAAGCAAAAACAAGGCGAGTGCTATCAATCGGGCTAAACTATGACGTTGATGACATGAGGCCTTAGGAGATGCTCGTTCAATGTCATCATGCTCAATAGGCATTGTATCACCAGCGTGAACTATCGAGTGTGGACAAAGAATAGGGCTACCATGAGACATCATATCGTCGTCTAATGACTCGCCCAATGTCATATACTCAATGGACACCATATCACCCACCAGAACGAACGAAGCATAGACAAGGCGAGTCCAATCAATCGGGCCAAACTGTGACGTCGATGAGATGAGGCCTTACGAGATGCTCGTTCAACGTCATCATGCTCTATACCGACCACTAGCAAGAACTATCGAATATGGACAATGAATAGAGCTACCACGAGACATCATATCGTCGTCGAATGACTCATCCAATGTTATATACTCAATGGACACCATTTCACCGGCTGGAACCACTGAAGAATAGACAAGGCGAGTCCAATCAAGCAGGCTAGACTGTGATGTCGATGACATAAGGCCTTATGAGATGCTCGTTCAATATCATCATGTTCTATAGACACCGACCACTAGTGAGAACTATCGAATATGGACAAAGAATAGAGCTACCACGAGACATCATATCGTCGCTGAATGACTCGTCCAATGTCAAAATAATTAATGGACATCGTTTCACAGGCTAGAACCAATGACGCATAGACAAGGCGAGTCCAATCAATCGGGCTAAACTGTGACGTCGATGACATGAGGCTTTACGAGATGCTCGTTCAATGTCATCACGCTCGACAGACACCATATCACCAGCAAGAAGTATCGAGTGTGGATAAAGAATGGGGCTACCATGAGACATCATATCATCGCCGAATGATTCGTCCAATGTCATATACTCAATGGACACCATTTCACCGGCTAGACCCAGCGAAGCATAAACAAGGCGAGTGCTATCAATCGGGCTAAACTGTGACGTTGATGACATGAGGCCTTAGGAGATGCTCGTTCAATGTCATCATGCTCGAAAGGCATTGTATCACCAGCGTGAACTATCGAGTGTGGACAAAGAATAGGGCTACCATGAGACATCATATCGTCATCTAATGACTCGCCCAATGTCATATACTCAATGGACACCATATCTCCCACCAGATCGAACGAAGCATAGACAAGGCGAGTCCAATCAATCGGGCCAAACTGTGACGTCGATGAGATGAGGCCTTACGAGATGCTCGTTCAACGTCATCATGCTCTATACCGACCACTAGCAAGAACTATCGAATATGGACAATGAATAGAGCTACCACGAGACATCATATCGTCGTCGAATGACTCATCCAATGTTATATACTCAATGGACACCATTTCACCGGCTGGAACCACTGAAGAATAGACAAGGCGAGTCCAATCAAGCAGGCTAAACTGTGATGTCGATGACATAAGGCCTTACGAGATGCTCGTTCAATATCATCATGTTCTATAGACACCGACCACTAGCGAGAACTATCGAATATGGACAAAGAATAGAGCTACCACGAGACATCATATCGTCGCTGAATGACTCGTCCAATGTCAAAATAATCAATGGACACCGTTTCACAGGCTAGAACCAATGAAGCATAGACAAGGCGAGTCCAATCAATCGGGGTAAACTGTGACGTTGATGACATGAGGCCTTACGAGATGCTCGTTCAATGTCATCACGCTCGACAGACACCATATCACCAGCAAGATGTATCGAGTGTGGATAAAGAATAGGGCTACCATGAGACATCATATCGTCGCCGAATGATTCGTCCAATGTGATATACTCAATGGACACCATTTCACCTGCTAGACCCAGCGAAGCATAAACAAGGCGAGTGCTATCAATCGGGCTAAACTATGACGTTGATGACATGAGGCCTTAGGACATGCTCGTTCAATGTCATCATGCTCGATAGGCATTGTATCACCAGCGTGAACTATCGAGTGTGGACAAAGAATAGGGCTACCATGAGACATCATATCGTCGTCTAATGACTCGCCCAATGTCATATACTCAATGGACACCATATCACCCACCAGAACGAACGAAGCATAGACAAGGCGAGTCCAATCAATCGGGCCAAACTGTGACGTCGATGAGATGAGGCCTTACGAGATGCTCGTTCAACGTCATCATGCTCTATACCGACCACTAGCAAGAACTATCGAATATGGACAATGAATAGAGCTACCACGAGACATCATATCGTCGTCGAATGACTCATCCAATGTTATATACTCAATGGACACCATTTCACCGGCTGGAACCACTGAAGAATAGACAAGGCGAGTCCAATCAAGCAGGCTAGACTGTGATGTCGATGACATAAGGCCTTATGAGATGCTCGTTCAATATCATCATGTTCTATAGACACCGACCACTAGTGAGAACTATCGAATATGGACAAAGAATAGAGCTACCACGAGACATCATATCGTCGCTGAATGACTCGTCCAATGTCAAAATAATTAATGGACATCGTTTCACAGGCTAGAACCAATGACGCATAGACAAGGCGAGTCCAATCAATCGGGCTAAACTGTGACGTCGATGACATGAGGCTTTACGAGATGCTCGTTCAATGTCATCACGCTCGACAGACACCATATCACCAGCAAGAAGTATCGAGTGTGGATAAAGAATGGGGCTACCATGAGACATCATATCATCGCCGAATGATTCGTCCAATGTCATATACTCAATGGACACCATTTCACCGGCTAGACCCAGCGAAGCATAAACAAGGCGAGTGCTATCAATCGGGCTAAACTGTGACGTTGATGACATGAGGCCTTAGGAGATGCTCGTTCAATGTCATCATGCTCGAAAGGCATTGTATCACCAGCGTGAACTATCGAGTGTGGACAAAGAATAGGGCTACCATGAGACATCATATCGTCATCTAATGACTCGCCCAATGTCATATACTCAATGGACACCATATCTCCCACCAGATCGAACGAAGCATAGACAAGGCGAGTCCAATCAATCGGGCCAAACTGTGACGTCGATGAGATGAGGCCTTACGAGATGCTCGTTCAACGTCATCATGCTCTATACCGACCACTAGCAAGAACTATCGAATATGGACAATGAATAGAGCTACCACGAGACATCATATCGTCGTCGAATGACTCATCCAATGTTATATACTCAATGGACACCATTTCACCGGCTGGAACCACTGAAGAATAGACAAGGCGAGTCCAATCAAGCAGGCTATACTGTGATGTCGATGACATAAGGCCTTATGAGATGCTCGTTCAATATCATCATGTTCTATAGACACCGACCACTAGTGAGAACTATCGAATATGGACAAAGAATAGAGCTACCACGAGACATCATATCGTCGCTGAATGACTCGTCCAATGTCAAAATAATTAATGGACATCGTTTCACAGGCTAGAACCAATGAAGCATAGACAAGGCGAGTCCAATCAATCGGGCTAAACTGTGACGTCGATGACATGAGGCTTTACGAGATGCTCGTTCAATGTCATCACGCTCGACAGACACCATATCACCAGCAAGAAGTATCGAGTGTGGATAAAGAATGGGGCTACCATGAGACATCATATCATCGCCGAATGATTCGTCCAATGTCATATACTCAATGGACACCATTTCACCGGCTGGAACCAATGAAGAATAGACAAGGCGAGTCCAATCAAGCAGGCTAAACTGTGATGTCGATGACATAAGGCCTTACGAGATGCTCGTTCAATATCATCATGTTCTATAGACACCGACCACTAGCGAGAACTATCGAATATGGACAAAGAATAGAGCTACCACGAGACATCATATCGTCGCTGAATGACTCGTCCAATGTCAAAATAATTAATGGACATCGTTTCACAGGCTAGAACCAATGAAGCATAGACAAGGCGAGTCCAATCAATCGGGCAAAACTGTGACGTCGATGACATGAGGCTTTACGAGATGCTCGTTCAATGTCATCACGCTCGACAGACACCATATCACCAGCAAGAAGTATCGAGTGTGGATAAAGAATAGGGCTACCGTGGGACATCATATCGTCGCCGAATGATTCGTCAATTGTCATATACTCAATGGACACAATTTCACCGGCTAGACCCATCGAAGCATAAACAAGGGGAGTGCTATCAATCGGGCTAAACTGTGACGTCGATGACATGAGGCCTTAGGAGATGCTCGTTCAATGTCATCATGCTCGATAGGCATTGTATCACCAGCGTGAACTATCGAGTGTGGACAAAGAATAGGGCTACCATGAGACATCATATCGTCGTCTAATGACTCGCCCAATGTCATATACTCAATGGACACCATATCACCCACCAGAACGAACGAAGCATAGACAAGGCGAGTCCAATCAATCGGGCCAAACTGTGACGTCGATGAGATGAGGCCTTACGAGATGCTCGTTCAACGTCATCATGCTCTATACCGACCACTAGCAAGAACTATCGAATATGGACAATGAATAGAGCTACCACGGGACATCATATCGTCGTCGAATGACTCATCCAATGTTATATACTCAATGGACACCATTTCACCGGCTGGAACCACTGAAGAATAGACAAGGCGAGTCCAATCAAGCAGGCTAAACTGTGATGTCGATGACATAAGGCCTTACGAGATGCTCGTTCAATATCATCATGTTCTATAGACCCCGACCACTAGCGAGAACTATCGAATATGGACAAAGAATAGAGCTACCACGAGACATCATATCGTCGCTGAATGACTCGTCCAATGTCAAAATAATTAATGGACATCGTTTCACAGGCTAGAACCAATGAAGCATAGACAAGGCGAGTCCAATCAATCGGGCTAGACTGTGACGTCGATGACATGAGGCCTTACGAGATGCTCGTTCAATGTCATCACGCTCGACAGACACCATATCACCAGCAAGAAGTATCGAGTGTGGATAAAGAATAGGGCTACCATGGGACATCATATCGTCGCCGAATGATTCGTCAATTGTCATATACTCAATGGACACAATTTCACCGGCTAGACCCATCGAAGCATAAACAAGGCGAGTGCTATCAATCGGGCTAAACTGTGACGTCGATGACATGAGGCCTTACGAGATGCTCCTTCAATGTCATCACGCTCGACAGACACCATATCACCAGCAAGAAGTATCGAGTGTGGATAAAGAATAGGGCTACCATGGGACATCATTTCGTCGCCGAATGATTCGTCCAATGTCATATACTCAATGGACACCATTTCACCGGCTAGACCCATCGAAGCATAAACAAGGCGAGTGCTATCAATCGGGCTAAACTGTGACGTCGATGACATGAGGCCTTACGAGATGCTCGTTCAATGTCATCATGCTCGATAGGCATTGTATCACCAGCGTGAACTATCAAGTGTGGACAAAGAATAGGGCTACCATGAGACATCATATCGTCGTCTAATGACTCGTCCAATGTCATATACTCAATGGACACCATATCACCCACCAGAACGAATGAAGCATAGACAAGGCGAGTCCAATCAATCGGGCCAAACTGTGACGTCGATGAGATGAGGCCTTACGAGATGCTCGTTCAACGTCATCATGCTCTATACCGACCACTAGCAAGAACTATCGAATATGGACAATGAATAGAGCTACCACGAGACATCATATCGTCGTCGAATGACTCATCCAATGTTATATACTCAATGGACACCATTTCACCGGCTGGAACCAATGAAGAATAGACAAGGCGAGTCCAATCAAGCAGGCTAAACTGTGATGTCGATGACATAAGGCCTTACGAGATGCTCGTTCAATATCATCATGTTCTATAGACACCGACCACTAGCGAGAACTATCGAATATGGACAAAGAATAGAGCTACCACGAGACATCATATCGTCGCTGAATGACTCGTCCAATGTCAAAATAATCAATGGACACCGTTTCACAGGCTACAACCAATGAAGCATAGACAAGGCGAGTCCAATCAATCGGGCTAAACAGTGACGTCGATGACATGAGGCCTTACGAGATGCTCGTTCAATGTCATCACGCTCGAAAGAAACGATATCACCAGCAAGAAGTATCGAGTGTGGATAAAGAATAGGGCTACCCTGAGACATCATATCATCGCCGAATGATTCGTCCAATGTCATATACTCAATGGACACCATTTCACCGGCTAGACCCAGCGAAGAATAAACAAGGCGAGTGCTATCAATCGGGCTAAACTGTGACGTTGATGACATGAGGTCTTAGGAGATGCTCGTTCAATGTCATCATGCTCGATAGGCATTGTATCACCAGCGTGAACTATCGAGTGTGGACAAAGAATAGGGCTACCATGAGACATCATATCGTCGTCTAATGACTCGCCCAATGTCATATACTCAATGGACACCATATCACCCACCAGAACGAACGAAGCATAGACAAGGCGAGTCCAATCAATCGGGCCAAACTATGACGTCGATGAGATGAGGCCTTACGAGATGCTCGTTCAACGTCATCATGCTCTATACCGACCACTAGCAAGAACTATCGAATATGGACAATGAATAGAGCTACGACGAGACATCATATCGTCGTCAAATGACTCATCCAATGTTATATACTCAATGGACACCATTTCACTGGCTGGAACCAATGAAGAATAGACAAGGCGAGTCCAATCAAGCAGGCTAAACTGTGATGTCGATGACATAAGGCCTTACGAGATGCTCGTTCAATGTCATCACGCTCGACAGACACCATATCACCAGCAAGAAGTATCGAGTGTGGATAAAGAATAGGGCTACCATGAGACATCATATCGTCGTCGAATGATTCGTCCAATGTCATATACTCAATGGACACCACTTCACCGGCTAGACCCAGTGTAGCATAAACAAGGCGAGTGCTATCAATCGGGCTAAACTGTGACGTCGATGACATGAGGCCTTTTAGGAGATGCTCGTTCAATGTCATCATGCTCGATAGGCATTGTATCACCAGCGTGAACTATCGAGTGTGGACAAAGAATAGGGCTACCATGAGACATCATATCGTCGTCTAATGACTCGCCCAATGTCATATACTCAATGGACACCATATCACCCACCAGAACGAACGAAGCATAGACAAGGCGAGTCCAATCAATCGGGCCAAACTGTGACGTCGATGAGATGAGGCCTTACGAGATGCTCGTTCAACGTCATCATGCTCTATACCGACCACTAGCAAGAACTATCGAATATGGACAATGAATAGAGCTACCACGAGACATCATATCGTCGTCGAATGACTCATCCAATGTTATATACTCAATGGACACCATTTCACCGGCTGGAACCAATGAAGAATAGACAAGGCGAGTCCAATCAAGCAGGCTAAACTGTGATGTCGATGACATAAGGCCTTACGAGATGCTCGTTCAATATCATCATGTTCTATAGACACCGACCACTAGCGAGAACTATCGAATATGGACAAAGAATAGAGCTACCACGAGACATCATATCGTCGCTGAATGACTCGTCCAATGTCAAAATAATCAATGGACACCGTTTCACAGGCTAGAACCAATGAAGCATAGACAAGGCGAGTCCAATCAATCGGGCTAAACTGTGACGTCGATGACATGAGGCCTTACGAGATGCTCGTTCAATGTCATCACGCTCGACAGACAACATATCACCAGTAAGAAGTATCGAGTGTGGATAAAGAATAGGGCTACCATGAGACATCATATCGTCGCCGAATGATTCGTCCAATGTCATATACTCAATGGACACCATTTCACCGGCTAGACCCAGCGAAGAATAAACAAGGCGAGTGCTATCAATCGGGCTAAACTGTGACGTTGATGACATGAGGTCTTAGGAGATGCTCGTTCAATGTCATCATGCTCGATAGGCATTGTATCACCAGCGTGAACTATCGAGTGTGGACAAAGAATAGGGCTACCATGAGACATCATATCGTCGTCTAATGACTCGCCCAATGTCATATACTCAATGGACACCATATCACCCACCAGAACGAACGAAGCATAGACAAGGCGAGTCCAATCAATCGGGCCAAACTATGACGTCGATGAGATGAGGCCTTACGAGATGCTCGTTCAACGTCATCATGCTCTATACCGACCACTAGCAAGAACTATCGAATATGGACAAAGAATAGAGCTACCACGAGACATCATATCGTCGCTGAATGACTCGTCCAATGTCAAAATAATCAATGGACACCGTTTCACAGGCTAGAACCAATGAAGCATAGACAAGGCGAGTCCAATCAATCGGGCTAAACTGTGACGTCGATGACATGAGGCCTTACGAGATGCTCCTTCAATGTCATCACGCTCGACAGACACCATATCACCAGCAAGAAGTATCGAGTGTGGATAAAGAATAGGGCTACCATGGGACATCATATCGTCGCCGAATGATTCGTCCAATGTCATATACTCAATGGACACCATTTCACCGGCTAGACCCATCGAAGCATAAACAAGGCGAGTGCTATCAATCGGGCTAAACTGTGACGTCGATGACATGAGGCCTTACGAGATGCTCGTTCAATGTCATCATGCTCGATAGGCATTGTATCACCAGCGTGAACTATCAAGTGTGGACAAAGAATAGGGCTACCATGAGACATCATATCGTCGTCTAATGACTCGTCCAATGTCATATACTCAATGGACACCATATCACCCACCAGAACGAATGAAGCATAGACAAGGCGAGTCCAATCAATCGGGCCAAACTGTGACGTCGATGAGATGAGGCCTTACGAGATGCTCGTTCAACGTCATCATGCTCTATACCGACCACTAGCAAGAACTATCGAATATGGACAATGAATAGAGCTACCACGAGACATCATATCGTCGTCGAATGACTCATCCAATGTTATATACTCAATGGACACCATTTCACCGGCTGGAACCAATGAAGAATAGACAAGGCGAGTCCAATCAAGCAGGCTAAACTGTGATGTCGATGACATAAGGCCTTACGAGATGCTCGTTCAATATCATCATGTTCTATAGACACCGACCACTAGCGAGAACTATCGAATATGGACAAAGAATAGAGCTACCACGAGACATCATATCGTCGCTGAATGACTCGTCCAATGTCAAAATAATCAATGGACACCGTTTCACAGGCTAGAACCAATGAAGCATAGACAAGGCGAGTCCAATCAATCGGGCTAAACAGTGACGTCGATGACATGAGGCCTTACGAGATGCTCGTTCAATGTCATCACGCTCGAAAGAAACGATATCACCAGCAAGAAGTATCGAGTGTGGATAAAGAATAGGGCTACCCTGAGACATCATATCATCGCCGAATGATTCGTCCAATGTCATATACTCAATGGACACCATTTCACCGGCTAGACCCAGCGAAGAATAAACAAGGCGAGTGCTATCAATCGGGCTAAACTGTGACGTTGATGACATGAGGTCTTAGGAGATGCTCGTTCAATGTCATCATGCTCGATAGGCATTGTATCACCAGCGTGAACTATCGAGTGTGGACAAAGAATAGGGCTACCATGAGACATCATATCGTCGTCTAATGACTCGCCCAATGTCATATACTCAATGGACACCATATCACCCACCAGAACGAACGAAGCATAGACAAGGCGAGTCCAATCAATCGGGCCAAACTATGACGTCGATGAGATGAGGCCTTACGAGATGCTCGTTCAACGTCATCATGCTCTATACCGACCACTAGCAAGAACTATCGAATATGGACAATGAATAGAGCTACGACGAGACATCATATCGTCGTCAAATGACTCATCCAATGTTATATACTCAATGGACACCATTTCACTGGCTGGAACCAATGAAGAATAGACAAGGCGAGTCCAATCAAGCAGGCTAAACTGTGATGTCGATGACATAAGGCCTTACGAGATGCTCGTTCAATGTCATCACGCTCGACAGACACCATATCACCAGCAAGAAGTATCGAGTGTGGATAAAGAATAGGGCTACCATGAGACATCATATCGTCGTCGAATGATTCGTCCAATGTCATATACTCAATGGACACCACTTCACCGGCTAGACCCAGTGTAGCATAAACAAGGCGAGTGCTATCAATCGGGCTAAACTGTGACGTCGATGACATGAGGCCTTTTAGGAGATGCTCGTTCAATGTCATCATGCTCGATAGGCATTGTATCACCAGCGTGAACTATCGAGTGTGGACAAAGAATAGGGCTACCATGAGACATCATATCGTCGTCTAATGACTCGCCCAATGTCATATACTCAATGGACACCATATCACCCACCAGAACGAACGAAGCATAGACAAGGCGAGTCCAATCAATCGGGCCAAACTGTGACGTCGATGAGATGAGGCCTTACGAGATGCTCGTTCAACGTCATCATGCTCTATACCGACCACTAGCAAGAACTATCGAATATGGACAATGAATAGAGCTACCACGAGACATCATATCGTCGTCGAATGACTCATCCAATGTTATATACTCAATGGACACCATTTCACCGGCTGGAACCAATGAAGAATAGACAAGGCGAGTCCAATCAAGCAGGCTAAACTGTGATGTCGATGACATAAGGCCTTACGAGATGCTCGTTCAATATCATCATGTTCTATAGACACCGACCACTAGCGAGAACCATCGAATATGGACAAAGAATAGAGCTACCACGAGACATCATATCGTCGCTGAATGACTCGTCCAATGTCAAAATAATCAATGGACACCGTTTCACAGGCTAGAACCAATGAAGCATAGACAAGGCGAGTCCAATCAATCGGGCTAAACTGTGACGTCGATGACATGAGGCCTTACGAGATGCTCGTTCAATGTCATCACGCTCGACAGACACCATATCACCAGTAAGAAGTATCGAGTGTGGATAAAGAATAGGGCTACCATGAGACATCATATCGTCGCCGAATGATTCGTCCAATGTCATATACTCAATGGACACCATTTCACCGGCTAGACCCAGCGAAGAATAAACAAGGCGAGTGCTATCAATCGGGCTAAACTGTGACGTTGATGACATGAGGTCTTAGGAGATGCTCGTTCAATGTCATCATGCTCGATAGGCATTGTATCACCAGCGTGAACTATCGAGTGTGGACAAAGAATAGGGCTACCATGAGACATCATATCGTCGTCTAATGACTCGCCCAATGTCATATACTCAATGGACACCATATCACCCACCAGAACGAACGAAGCATAGACAAGGCGAGTCCAATCAATCGGGCCAAACTATGACGTCGATGAGATGAGGCCTTACGAGATGCTCGTTCAACGTCATCATGCTCTATACCGACCACTAGCAAGAACTATCGAATATGGACAATGAATAGAGCTACCACGGGACATCATATCGTCGTCGAATGACTCATCCAATGTTATATACTCAATGGACACCATTTCACCGGCTGGAACCACTGAAGAATAGACAAGGCGAGTCCAATCAAGCAGGCTAAACTGTGATGTCGATGACATAAGGCCTTACGAGATGCTCGTTCAATATCATCATGTTCTATAGACACCGACCACTAGCGAGAACTATCGAATATGGACAAAGAATAGAGCTACCACGAGACATCATATCGTCGCTGAATGACTCGTCCAATGTCAAAATAATCAATGGACACCGTTTCACAGGCTAGAACCAATGAAGCATAGACAAGGCGAGTCCAATCAATCGGGCTAAACTGTGACGTCGATGACATGAGGCCTTACGAGATGCTCCTTCAATGTCATCACGCTCGACAGACACCATATCACCAGCAAGAAGTATCGAGTGTGGATAAAGAATAGGGCTACCATGGGACATCATATCGTCGCCGAATGATTCGTCCAATGTCATATACTCAATGGACACCATTTCACCGGCTAGACCCATCGAAGCATAAACAAGGCGAGTGCTATCAATCGGGCTAAACTGTGACGTCGATGACATGAGGCCTTACGAGATGCTCGTTCAATGTCATCATGCTCGATAGGCATTGTATCACCAGCGTGAACTATCAAGTGTGGACAAAGAATAGGGCTACCATGAGACATCATATCGTCGTCTAATGACTCGTCCAATGTCATATACTCAATGGACACCATATCACCCACCAGAACGAATGAAGCATAGACAAGGCGAGTCCAATCAATCGGGCCAAACTGTGACGTCGATGAGATGAGGCCTTACGAGATGCTCGTTCAACGTCATCATGCTCTATACCGACCACTAGCAAGAACTATCGAATATGGATAATGAATAGAGCTACCACGAGACATCATATCGTCGTCGAATGACTCATCCAATGTTATATACTCAATGGACACCATTTCACCGGCTGGAACCAATGAAGAATATACAAGGCGAGTCCAATCAAGCAGGCTAAACTGTGATGTCGATGACATAAGGCCTTACGAGATGCTCGTTCAATATCATCATGTTCTATAGACACCGACCACTAGCGAGAACTATCGAATATGGACAAAGAATAGAGCTACCACGAGACATCATATCGTCGCTGAATGACTCGTCCAATGTCAAAATAATCAATGGACACCGTTTCACAGGCTAGAACCAATGAAGCATAGACAAGGCGAGTCCAATCAATCGGGCTAAATAGTGACGTCGATGACATGAGGCCTTACGAGATGCTCGTTCAATGTCATCACGCTCGAAAGAAACGATATCACCAGCAAGAAGTATCGAGTGTGGATAAAGAATAGGGCTACCCTGAGACATCATATCATCGCCGAATGATTCGTCCAATGTCATATACTCAATGGACACCATTTCACCGGCTAGACCCAGCGAAGAATAAACAAGGCGAGTGCTATCAATCGGGCTAAACTGTGACGTTGATGACATGAGGTCTTAGGAGATGCTCGTTCAATGTCATCATGCTCGATAGGCATTGTATCACCAGCGTGAACTATCGAGTGTGGACAAAGAATAGGGCTACCATGAGACATCATATCGTCGTCTAATGACTCGCCCAATGTCATATACTCAATGGACACCATATCACCCACCAGAACGAACGAAGCATAGACAAGGCGAGTCCAATCAATCGGGCCAAACTATGACGTCGATGAGATGAGGCCTTACGAGATGCTCGTTCAACGTCATCATGCTCTATACCGACCACTAGCAAGAACTATCGAATATGGACAATGAATAGAGCTACGACGAGACATCATATCGTCGTCAAATGACTCATCCAATGTTATATACTCAATGGACACCATTTCACTGGCTGGAACCAATGAAGAATAGACAAGGCGAGTCCAATCAAGCAGGCTAAACTGTGATGTCGATGACATAAGGCCTTACGAGATGCTCGTTCAATGTCATCACGCTCGACAGACACCATATCACCAGCAAGAAGTATCGAGTGTGGATAAAGAATAGGGCTACCATGAGACATCATATCGTCGTCGAATGATTCGTCCAATGTCATATACTCAATGGACACCACTTCACCGGCTAGACCCAGTGTAGCATAAACAAGGCGAGTGCTATCAATCGGGCTAAACTGTGACGTCGATGACATGAGGCCTTTTAGGAGATGCTCGTTCAATGTCATCATGCTCGATAGGCATTGTATCACCAGCGTGAACTATCGAGTGTGGACAAAGAATAGGGCTACCATGAGACATCATATCGTCGTCTAATGACTCGCCCAATGTCATATACTCAATGGACACCATATCACCCACCAGAACGAACGAAGCATAGACAAGGCGAGTCCAATCAATCGGGCCAAACTGTGACGTCGATGAGATGAGGCCTTACGAGATGCTCGTTCAACGTCATCATGCTCTATACCGACCACTAGCAAGAACTATCGAATATGGACAATGAATAGAGCTACCACGAGACATCATATCGTCGTCGAATGACTCATCCAATGTTATATACTCAATGGACACCATTTCACCGGCTGGAACCAATGAAGAATAGACAAGGCGAGTCCAATCAAGCAGGCTAAACTGTGATGTCGATGACATAAGGCCTTACGAGATGCTCGTTCAATATCATCATGTTCTATAGACACCGACCACTAGCGAGAACCATCGAATATGGACAAAGAATAGAGCTACCACGAGACATCATATCGTCGCTGAATGACTCGTCCAATGTCAAAATAATCAATGGACACCGTTTCACAGGCTAGAACCAATGAAGCATAGACAAGGCGAGTCCAATCAATCGGGCTAAACTGTGACGTCGATGACATGAGGCCTTACGAGATGCTCGTTCAATGTCATCACGCTCGACAGACACCATATCACCAGTAAGAAGTATCGAGTGTGGATAAAGAATAGGGCTACCATGAGACATCATATCGTCGCCGAATGATTCGTCCAATGTCATATACTCAATGGACACCATTTCACCGGCTAGACCCAGCGAAGAATAAACAAGGCGAGTGCTATCAATCGGGCTAAACTGTGACGTTGATGACATGAGGTCTTAGGAGATGCTCGTTCAATGTCATCATGCTCGATAGGCATTGTATCACCAGCGTGAACTATCGAGTGTGGACAAAGAATAGGGCTACCATGAGACATCATATCGTCGTCTAATGACTCGCCCAATGTCATATACTCAATGGACACCATATCACCCACCAGAACGAACGAAGCATAGACAAGGCGAGTCCAATCAATCGGGCCAAACTATGACGTCGATGAGATGAGGCCTTACGAGATGCTCGTTCAACGTCATCATGCTCTATACCGACCACTAGCAAGAACTATCGAATATGGACAATGAATAGAGCTACCACGGGACATCATATCGTCGTCGAATGACTCATCCAATGTTATATACTCAATGGACACCATTTCACCGGCTGGAACCACTGAAGAATAGACAAGGCGAGTCCAATCAAGCAGGCTAAACTGTGATGTCGATGACATAAGGCCTTACGAGATGCTCGTTCAATGTCATCACGCTCGACAGACACCATATCACCAGCAAGAAGTATCGAGTGTGGATAAAGAATAGGGCTACCATGAGACATCATATCGTCGTCGAATAATTCGTCCAATGTCATATACTCAATGGACACCACTTCACCGGCTAGACCCAGTGTAGCATAAACAAGGCGAGTGCTATCAATCGGGCTAAACTGTGACGTCGATGACATGAGGCCTTTTAGGAGATGCTCGTTCAATGTCATCATGCTCGATAGGCATTGTATCACTAGCGTGAACTATCGAGTGTGGACAAAGAATAGGGCTACCATGAGACATCATATCGTCATCTAATGACTCGCCCAATGTCATATACTCAATGGACACCATATCACCCACCAGAACGAACGAAGCATAGACAAGGCGAGTCCAATCAATCGGGCCAAACTGTGACGTCGATGAGATGAGGCCTTACGAGATGCTCGTTCAACGTCATCATGCTCTATACCGACCACTAGCAAGAACTATCGAATATGGACAATGAATAGAGCTACCACGAGACATCATATCGTCGTCAAATGACTCATCCAATGTTATATACTCAATGGGCACCATTTCACCGGCTGGAACCAATGAAGAATAGACAAGGCGAGTCCAATCAAGCAGGCTAAACTGTGATGTCGATGACATAAGGCCTTACGAGATGCTCGTTCAATATCATCATGTTCTATAGACACCGACCACTAGCGAGAACTATCGAATATGGACAAAGAATAGAGCTACCACGAGACATCATATCGTCGCTGAATGACTCGTCCAATGTCAAAATAATCAATGGACACCGTTTCACAGGCTAGAACCAATGAAGCATAGACAAGGCGAGTCCAATCAATCGGGCTAAACTGTGACGTCGATGACATGAGGCCTTACGAGATGCTCGTTCAATGTCATCACGCTCGACAGACACCATATCACCAGCAAGAAGTATCGAGTGTGGATAAAGAATAGGGCTACGATGAGACATCATATCGTCGCCGAATGATTCGTCCAATGTCATATACTCAATGGACACCATTTCACCAGCTAGACCCAGCGAAGCATAAACAAGGCGAGTGCTATCAATCGGGCTAAACTGTGACGTCAATGACATGAGGCCTTAGGAGATGCTCGTTCAATGTCATCATGCTCGATAGGCATTGTATCACCAGCGTGAACTATCGAGTGTGGACAAAGAATAGGGCTACCATGAGACATCATATCGTCGTCTAATGATTCGCCCAATGTCATATACTCAATGGACACCATATCACCCACCAGAACGAAAAGGCGAGTCCAATCAATCGGGCCAAACTGTGACGTCGATGAGATGAGGCCTTACGAGATGCTCGTTCAACGTCATCATGCTCTATACCGACCACTACCAAGAACTATCGAATATGGACAATGAATAGAGCTACCACGAGACATCATATCGTCGTCGAATGACTCATCCAATGTTATATACTCAATGGACACCATTTCACCGGCTGGAACCAATGAAGAATAGACAAGGCGAGTCCAATCAAGCAGGCTAAACTGTGATGTCGATGACATAAGGCCTTACGAGATGCTCGTTCAATATCATCATGTTCTATAGACACCGACCACTAGCGAGAACTATCGAATATGGACAAAGAATAGAGCTACCACGAGACATCATAGCGTCGCTGAATGACTCGTCCAATGTCAAAATAATCAATGGACACCGTTTCACAGGCTAGAACCAATGAAGCATAGACAAGGCGAGTCCAATCAATCGGGCTAAACTGTGACGTCGGTGACATGAGGCCTTACGAGATGCTTGTTCAATGTCATCACGCTCGACAGACACCATATCACCAGCAAGAAGTATCGAGTGTGGATAAAGAATAGGGCTACCATGGGGCATCATATCGTTGCCGAATGATTCGTCCAATGTCATATACTCAATGGACACCATTTCACCGGCTAGACCCAGCGAAGCATAAACAAGGCGAGTGCTATCAATCGGGCTAAACTGTGACGTCGATGACATGAGGCCTTAGGAGATGCTCGTTCAATGTCATCATGCTCGATAGGCATTGTATCACCAGCGTGAACTATCGAGTGTGGACAAGGAATAGGGCTACCATGAGACATCATATCATCGTCTAATGACTCGCCCAATGTCATATACTCAATGGACACCATATCTGATGAGGACATCAATGACATACGAATAATGACGACGGAAGATGGCGCGCCAAACCAAGCTGTCACACCTTCACCTCTCGTCGTCACGCCTCCTCGAGTTACGGATCCATCTTCTAACGAGACGACGACGTACAAGGGCCCAATCACTATAGCTCGAGCCTAGGAATTGAAGACGGTTTTGATGCTAAGGAACGACGGCCCAGGATGATGTCGCTCGAAGGCCCACGTGGCCCAAGTCGCACGACTCCCTCTCCACCGCGCGCCTCTCCACTTCAGCCGGCCCTAGATGCCTCGTCCTCCCCCTATATAGTCAAGGGCTACGCCCCTTGTAATCTTCGAGTTTTGTTTTAAGTTTAGCTTAGCTATACATCCGTCTCTCGACGTGAATTCAAAACTCCACCTTCGTGCAATATATCAGATTGCTCGCCTCTAATTCTTGCTCGTTCTTCGATTGCGCGTAAGAATTGATCCTCGTGATCAGGTTGATCTTGTTTACCACAAGGTTAATATCCTCCGGAAGTTGGTTCAACGATTGCATTGGCGCTTCGGCTTGCTCGTCGTAGTCGGATCGTGAGGGTCGACATCCACCAAATCGAAGTTATCTCCACTCGCCGAAAGATCGGGCACTCTACACCTATCAAGTGGTATCAGATTCCAGTGTTTCTCGGTGAGTTTTATCCAAGTCCACATAAACCAGAAACTACAAAAAAAAAAAGTTTACCCCAGTACGGTTTTGAGCCTTGCACTTTCGTTCAATAATTTGCGTTGTTGAGTTTTTGTGCTTTCGCTTTTGATCATTGCTGGTACACTGTGTTTCATCGTTTTCTTCCTATCATCGTCGTATCCTTCCGCCGTGCCGCGTGTTTTCACCACCATAGTTTGCTTTCCGCCGCATCTGTTTACCCGGTCTCGCTTGCCAAATTTTCCCACTGCACCGTGAGTCCGGGTCAATCACTGCCTCGACGATCGAGTCCTACTCGGTTACGTCGTGACCCGCTCGCCTCGCCCTGTGTTTAGTTCTGTTCGGTTTCGTGTGTCCCGTTCGCCTCGCTGATCGAGTCCTACTCGGTTACGTCGTGACCCGCTCGCCTTGCCCTGTGTTTAGTTCTGTTCGGTTTCGTGTGTCCCGCTCGCCTCGCTGATCGAGTCCTACTCGGTTACGTCGTGACCCGCTCGCCTCGCCCTGTGTTTGTTTCAGCTCGGTTTCGTTTGTTCCTACTCTAGAGAGAGAGAGAGAGAGTATCTTTTTATTACCGTTCTACCCCTGCCTCAAAAAAAAAGTGCTTGTGCTTAATTGCTTATTTGAGGTCTCATTGTTTATATTTTCAGCAAAAAAGTATTAAAAAAAAGAGAAAAAAAAAGAAAAAAAAAGAGAAAAAAAAAAGAAAAAAAAAAGAGAAAAAAAAACAAGAGCGGCCGAGTAACACAGGCGACGCGTTCTTGCTGCACTTTGTTTTGATCCTTTTTCCTTCCTCTTGCACTTGTACCGGCAGCAATCTTTTCGCGTTTAGCACCATTATTCAGCTTTACAGTTATTGTTTGAATTGTGCTAACCCTTGGATTGAGTGCAGCCTCCTAGCCCCACAAATTTTCTACTACGAGCAGGTTTTTGTTTCACCACGCAATCGCTCCACCAATCTTCCACCGGTTTTACCTGTGGTTGCCGTTCACGCTTGCGTGCTTGGTAAGGACGGGTAAGAATTTCATAACAGCTTTTTGATTGAGCTTTTCATCCACCACTCACCTCTCGTTGTAGGATCCCGCTTTTTGTATTGCTTGTGTTTCTATGGCAGAAAACAGCTCGAAGTCGGAGGAGCTCACTCTCCAGGATGTCCAGGCACAGGTAGATGGTCTACAAAACAACATGAAGACGATGCACGAGAGACTTGACTCTACGGTCACTTCGTCGAATGAGCGTTTTGATCAACTGGACCTTGCTGATACGGCTGCCCGCACCACGCTCGCGACGATCATGACTCGTCTTGAGGCCATGTCGACGCAGCTTGGGACCATGACGACGCAGCTCACGGAGTTGCAACATGCACGTGACTACGGCGCCGACATCGAGCAGGACGACGACAATCGCCGTGGTCGTGCTCGTCGGGTACGCGTTCCAATTAATGATTCTTTTGCCAAAATTAAATTTCGTATTCCCACTTTTAATGGCAAATATGATCCGGGTGCTTATCTTGATTGGGAATTAGAGGTTGAACAAAAATTTGCATGCCATGATATTCCTGCTAATTTACAAGTTAAGGCTGCTATTAGTGAATTTACTGAATTTGCTTTACTTTGGTGGCGTGAGTATAGACAAAGATATCCTGATAATATTCCAGCCACTTGGACGGCATTAAAAGCTGCTATGCGTCATCGTTTTGTGCCGTCATATTATGCTAGAGATTTGCTTAATCAAATGCAGCGTTTTCAACAAGGTTCACTTTCTGTAGAGGATTATTATCAAGCTTTGCAAAAGGGTATGATTCGCTGTGGTTTAGTTGAACTGGATGATGCTGCTATGGCTCGCTTTAGGGGTGGGTTAAATCGTGAAATTCAGAATATTCTTGATTATAAGCATTATGATGATATGACCACCTTATTTGAATATGCTTGTAAAGCTGAACGTGAAGTGCAGGATCGACAATCTTCGTCAAGACCTAACATTTTTGTAGGGTCCAAGACGCCTTCAGCTCCACGGTCGACACCTCCTTCCACGTCGCGCGACCACTCCTCGACCACGTCCAAGTCGAGTGCTCCATCCACGGCCAAATCTGCCTCGTTCGTGCCATCCTCCTCGTCGTCTGGACGAGCTCGTGATATTCAGTGTCACCGTTGCCGAGGATTTGGTCATGTGATACGCGATTGTCCAAATAAACGAACTATGTTGATTCGTGACGACGGTGGGTATTCTTCTGCTAGTGATTCTGAGGATATTCAGCAGACTATGCTTGCCACTAATCATGCAGATAATACGGAGCTTCATGTCGACTCTAGTGCCGCCGACAGGTATGCCACTCTTGTTGTGCAGCGTGTTCTTAGTACACAGGTCGTTCAGGATGAAAAGTATCAGCGCCACAACATTTTTCATATCAAAGGCGTTGTGCAAGAACGAGCGGTCCGTATAATCATCGATGGTGGCAGTTGCAACAATTTGGCTAGTACGACCTTGGTGGAGCAGTTGTCATTGCCAACAAGGAAGCATCCACATCCTTATCACGTTCAATGGCTTAATGATGGCGGCAAAATAAAGGTAACGCGCTCGGTATGTGTCCCTTTCTCTCTTGGCGCCTATTCTGATTTTGTAGATTGTGATGTTGTTCCAATGGAAGCATGCTCTTTGTTGCTTGGCCGTCCTTGGCAATATGATGTCGATAGTGTTCATCATGGTCGCTCCAATTATTATTCCTTCATGTTCAAGGGTCAGAAAATTGTTATTCATCCTATGACACCTGAACAAGTTCTTAAAGATGATATTGCTCGAGCGACAAAAGCTGCAAAATTGGTTACATCGCCTCCTGTTGCACCTGTTCAATATGAGATCAAATTGAATAACCCTATCTTGCTTGCTACACGTGCTGATTTTGATGAATTACATGATGCTAATCTGCTTTGCTATGCGCTAGTTTGCTCTCGTATGCTTGTTTCACTAGATGAGGCGCCTATGTTGCATATTCCTCCTGCTGTTGCTAACCTTTTGCAGGACTATAAAGATGTTTTTCCTGCTGAATTGCCACCGGGTCTTCCTCCTATTCGTGGCATAGAACATCATCAGATTGATTTAATTCCAGGCGCACAGCTTCCTAATCGCGCCCCGTACCGCACAAATCCTGAGGAGGCGAAAGAAATTCAGCGTCAAGTGCAGGCATTGCTTGATAAAGGTTACATTCGTGAGTCTCTCAGCCCTTGTTCGGTTCCTGTTTTGCTTGTTCCTAAGAAAGATGGTTCTTGGCGTATGTGTGTAGATTGTCGTGCAATTAACAATATTACAATTCGTTATCGATATCCTATACCACGCCTTGATGATATGCTTGATGAACTTAGTGGTGCCACAATTTTCTCTAAGGTTGATTTGCGTAGTGGTTACCATCAAATAAGAATGAAATTAGGAGATGAATGGAAAACGGCTTTTAAAACTAAATTTGGCTTGTATGAATGGTTGGTTATGCCGTTTGGATTGTCTAATGCTCCTAGCACTTTTGTGCGCTTAATGAATGAAGTTCTTCGGTCTTTCATTGGAATATTTGTTGTTGTCTATTTTGATGATATCCTTATATACAGCAAATCCATGAATGAGCATTTAGATCATTTGCGTGCTGTTTTTGATGCTTTGCGTGCTGCTCACTTGTTTGGGAACATGGAAAAATGCACTTTTTGCACGCAACGTGTTTCGTTTCTTGGATATGTTGTTACTCCATAGGGCATTGAGGTCGATAGCAGCAAGGTGGACGCCATTCAGAGTTGGCCCCAACCGACGACGGTCACACAGGTTCGCAGTTTTCTTGGTCTTGCAGGCTTCTATCGTCGTTTTGTGCGGGATTTCAGTTCTATTGCTGCACCATTACATGAGCTGACCAAGAAGGGTGCGCCATTTGAGTGGGGCGCACCACAAGACGACGCATTCAACACTTTAAAGGAACGGTTAACTCATGCTCCTCTCTTACAATTGCCTAATTTTGATAAAGTGTTTGAATTGGAATGTGATGCTAGTGGAATTGGTTTGGGTGCTGTTTTGTTGCAAGATCATAAACCCATTGCTTATTTTAGTGAGAACTTAAGTGGTGCTGCTCTTAAATATTCCACTTATGATAAAGAACTTTATGCTTTAGTAAGAACTTTGCAAACATGGCAGCATTATTTATGGCCTCGTGAATTTATTATTCATTCTGATCATGAGGCTTTGAAACATATTAGAACCCAAACTAATCTGAATCGTCGTCATGCTAAATGGGTTGAATTTATTGAATCTTTTCCATACATCATTAAACATAAAAACGGGAAGGAAAATGTGATTGCCGATGCTTTGTCTCGTCGTTATATGATGCTGTCCCAATTAGACTTTAAAATCTTTGGTTTGCAAGCTTTGAAAGATCAATATGTGAATGATGCTGATTTTCATGATATTATGATGCATTGTAAGGATGGCAAACCTTGGGGCAAATTTCATATGCAGGATGGGTCCCTGTTTCGTGCTAACAAGCTGTGTATTCCAGCTAGCTCGGTTCGTCTTTTGTTGTTACAGGAGGCGCATGGAGGTGGTCTTATGGGTCACTTCGGAGTTTTTAAGACACATGAGGTGTTGGCCGACCATTTCTTTTGGCCACGGATGCGCCGTGATGTTGAGCGCCTTGTTGCACGCTGTACTACATGTCAAAAAGCTAAATCTCGTTTGGGTAATCATGGTTTGTATATGCCCTTGCCTGTTCCCTCTTCTCCTTGGCATGATATTTCGATGGATTTTGTTTTGGGATTGCCTCGCACTAAGAAGGGGAGGGACAGTATTTTTGTGGTTGTTGATCGTTTCTCTAAAATGGCTCACTTTTATACCTTGTCATAAAACTGATGATGCCTCAAATGTTGCTGAATTGTTCTTTAGAGAGATTGTTAGATTGCATGGAATTCCTAAAACAATTGTCTCTGATCGTGATGCTAAGTTTCTTAGTCATTTTTGGCGTTCTCTTTGGAATAAATTAGGAACTAAGCTGCTGTTTAGTACTACTTGTCATCCTCAAACTGATGGGCAAACTGAGGTAGTAAATAGAACTTTGTCTGCTATGCTTAGAGCTGTTTTAGATAAAAATTTGAGACGCTGGGAAGATTGTTTACCTCATGTTGAATTTGCTTATAATCGTGCTACACATTCTGCCACTAAGTTGTGTCCTTTTGAGGTTGTTTATGGCTATGTTCCTAAGGCGCCTATTGATTTGTTTGCTATTGATGCTGAGGATGAACCACATCTTGATGCTCTTGCTCATATTGATCACCTGAAACAATTGCATGAAGAAACACAACACAACATTACCATTGCTAATAAAAAGTATCAAGTTGCTGGTAGTAAAGGTAGAAAACATATTTCTTTTGAACCTGGTGATTTGGTTTGGTTGCACTTGCGTAAAGATAGATTTCCTACTTTGCGTCGTTCTAAACTGATGCCTCGTGCTGCTGGTCCTTTTAAAGTGCTAACCAAGATTAACGATAATGCTTATGTTCTTGACTTGCCCATGGAGTTTGGTGTTTCCACTAGTTTTAATGTTGCAGATTTGAAACCATACTTGGGTGAGGATGATGAGTTGCCGTCGAGGATGACTTCACTTCAAGAAGGGGAGGATGATGAGGACATCAACGACATACGAATAATGACGACGGAAGATGGCGCGCCAAACCAAGCTGTCACACCTTCACCTCTCGTCGTCGCGCCTCCTCGAGTTACGGATCCATCTTCTAACGAGACGACGACGTACAAGGGCCCAATCACTAGAGCTCGAGCCCAGGAATTGAAGACGGTTTTGATGCTAAGGAACGACGGCCCAGGATGATGTCGCCCGAAGGCCCACGTGGCCCAAGTCGCACGACTCCCTCTCCACCGCGCGCCTCTCCACTTCAGCCGGCCCTAGATGCCTCGTCCTCCCCCTATATAGTCAAGGGCTGCGCCCCTTGTAATCTTCGAGTTTTGTTTTAAGTTTAGCTTAGCTATACATCCGTCTCTCGACGTGAATTCAGAACTCCACCTTCGTGCAATACATCAGATTGCTCGCCTCTAATTCTTGCTCGTTCTTCGATTACGCGTAAGAATTGATCCTCATGATCAGGTTGATCTTGTTTACCACAAGGTTAATATCCTCCGAAAGTTGGTTCAGCGATTGCATTGGCGCTTCGGCTTGCTCGTCGTAGTCGGATCGTGAGGGTCGACATCCACCAAATCGAAGTTATCTCCACTCACCGAAAGATCGGGCACTCTACACCTATCATCATGTTGAACAGGTGCAACAGGAGGCGATGTAACCAATTTTGCAGCTTTTGTCGCTCGAGCAATATCACCTTTAAGAACTTGTTCAGGTGTCATAGGATGAATAACAATTTTCTGACCCTTGAACATGAAGGAATAATAATTGGAGCGACCATGATGAACACTATCAACATCATATTGCCAAGGACGGCCAAGCAACAAAGAGCATGCTTCCATTAGAACAACATCACAATCTACAAAATCAGAATAGGCGCCAAGAGAGAAAATTACATGTACCGAGCGCGTTACCTTTATTTTGCCGCCATCATTAAGCCATTGAACGTGATAAGGATGTGGATGCTTCCTTGTTGGCAATGACAACTGCTCCACCAAGGTCGTACTAGCCAAATTGTTGCAACTGCCACCATCGATGATTATACGGACCGCTCGTTCTTGCACAACGCCTTTGATATGAAAAATGTTGTGGCGCTGATGCTTTTCATCCTGAACGACCTGTGTACTAAGAACACGCTGCACAACAAGAGTGGCATACCTGTCGGCGGCACTAGAGTCGACATGAAGCTCCGTATTATCTACATGATTAGTGGCAAGCATAGTCTGCTGAATATCCTCAGAATCACTAGCAGAAGAATACCCACCGTCGTCACGAATCAACATAGTTCGTTTATTTGGAAAATCGCGTATCACATGACCAAATCCTCGGCAACGGTGACACTGAATATCACGAGCTCGTCCAGACGACGAGGACGGCACGAACGAGGCAGATTTGGCCGTGGATGGAGCACTCGACTTGGACGTGGTCGAGGAGTGGTCGCGCGAGGTGGAAAGGGGTGTCGACCGTGGAGCTGAAGGCGTCTTGGACCCTACAAAAATGTTAGGTCTTGACGAAGATTGTCGATCCTGCACTTCACGTTCAGCTTTACAAGCATCATCCAGTTCAACTAAACCACAGCGAATCATACCTTTTTGCAAAGCTTGATAATAATCCTCTACAGAAAGTGAACCTTGTTGAAAACGCTGCATTTGATTAAGCAAATCTCTAGCATAATATGACGGCACAAAACGATGACGCATAGCAGCTTTTAATGCCGTCCAAGTGGCTGGAATATTATCAGGATATCTTTGTCTATACTCACGCCACCAAAGTAAAGCAAATTCAGTAAATTCACTAATAGCAGCCTTAACTTGTAAATTAGCAGGAATATCATGGCATGCAAATTTTTGTTCAACCTCTAATTCCCAATCAAGATAAGCACCCGGATCATATTTGCCATTAAAAGTGGGAATACGAAATTTTATTTTGGCAAAAGAATCATTAATAGGAACACGTACCCTACGAGCACGACCACGGCGATTGTCGTCGTCCTGCTCGGTGTCGGCGCCGTAGTCACGTGCATGTTGCAACTCCGTGAGCTGCGTCGTCATGGTCCCAAGCTGCGTCGACATGGCCTCAAGACGAGTCATGATCGTCGCGAGCGTGGTGCGGGCAGCCGTATCAGCAAGGTCCAGTTGATCAAAACGCTCATTCGACAAAGTGACCGTAGAGTCAAGTCTCTCGTGCATCGTCTTCATGTCGTTTTGTAGACCATCTACCTGTGCCTCGATATCCTGGAGGGTGAGCTCCACCGACTTCGAGCTGTTTTCTGCCATAGAAACACAAGCAATACAAAAAGCGGGATCCTACAACGAGAGGTGAGTGGTGGATGAAAAGCTCAATCAAAAAGCTGTTATGAAATTCTTACCCGTCCTTACCAAGCACGCAAGCGTGAACTGCAACCATAGATAAAACCGGTGGAAGATTGGTGGAGCGATTGCGTGGTGAAACAAAAACCTGCTCGTAGTAGAAAATTTGTGGGGCTAGGAGGCTGCACTCAATCCAAGGATTAGCACAATTCAAACAATAACTGCAAAGCTGAATAATGGTGCTAAACGCGAAAAGATTGCTGCCGGTACAAGTGCAAGAGGAAGGAAAAAGGATCAAAACAAAGTGCAGCAAGAACGCGTCGCCTGTGTTGCTCGGCCGCTCTTTTTTTTTTCTTTCTTTCATTTTTTTTCTCTTTTTTTTTCTTTTTTTTCTTTTTTTTCTCTTTTTTTTAGTACTTTTTGCTGAAAATATAAACAATGAGACCTCAAATAAGCAATTAAGCACAAGCACTTTTTTTTTGAGGCAGGGGTAGAACGGTAATGTGGACAAAGAACTATCGAATATGGAGAAAGAATAGAGCTCCCACGAGACATCAAATCGTCGCCGAATGAATCGTCCAATGTCATATACTCAATGGACACCATTTCACCGGCTGGAACCAATGAAGCAAAGACAAGACGAGTCCAATCAATCAGGCTAAACTGTGACGTCGATGACATGAGGCCTTACGAGATGCTCGTTCAACGTCTTCATGCTCTATAGACACCGACCACTAGCAAGAACTATTGAATATGGACAAAGAATAGGGCAACCATGAGACATCATATCGTCGCCTAATGACTCGTCCAATGCCATATATTCAATGGACACCATATCACCCTCTACAACGAACGAAGCATAGACAAGGCGAGTCCAATCAATGGGGCCAAACAGTGACGTCGATGAGTTGAGGCCTTACGAGATGCTCATTCAACGTCATCATGCTCTATAGACACCAACCACTAGCAAGAACTATTGAATACGGACAAAGAATAGAGCTACCACGAGACATCATATCGTCGCCGAATGACTCGTCTAATGTCATGTACTCAATGGACACCATTTCACCGGCTGGAACCAATGAAGCAAAGACAAGACGAGTCCAATCAATCAGGCTAAACTGTGACATCGATGACATGAGGCCTTACGAGATGCTCGTTCAACGTCTTCATGCTCTATAGACACCGACCACTAGCAAGAACTATCGAATATCGACAAAGAATAGAGCTACCACGAGACATCATATCATCGCCGAATGACTCGCCCAATGTCATATATTCAATGGACACCATTTCACAAGCTAGAACCAATGAAGCATAGACCAGGTGAGTCTAGTCAATCGGGCTAAACAATGACGTCGATGACATGAGGCCTTACGAGATGCTCGTTCAACATCATCACGCTCGATAGACAACATATCACTGGCAAGAACTATCGAGTGTTGATAAAGAATAGGGCTACCATGAGACATCATAACGTCGCCGAATGATTCGTCCAATGTGATATAATCAATGGACAACATTTCACTGGCTAGACCCAGCGAAACATAAACAAGACGAGTCCTATCAATCGGGCTAAACTGTGACGTCGATGACATGAGGCCTTAGGAGATGCTCATTCAATGTCATCATGCTTGATAGGCATTGTATCACCAGTGAGAACTATCGAGTGTGGACAGAGAATAGGGCTACCGTGAGGCATCATATCATCTCCTAATGACTCATGCAATGTCATATACTCAATGGACACCGTATCACCCACTAGAATGAACGAAGCATAGACAAGGCGAGTCCAATCAGTGGGGCCAAACTGTGACGTCGATGAGATGAGGCCTTATGAGATGCTCGTTCAACGTCCTCATGCTCTATAGACACCGACCACTAGCAAGAACTATCGAATATGGAGAAAGAATAGAGCTACCACGAGACATCATATCATCGTCGAATGACTCGTCCAATGTCGTATACTCAATGGACACCATTTCACCGGCTGGAACCAATGAAGCAAAGACAAGACGAGTCCAATCAAACAGGCTAAACTGTGACGTCGATGACATGAGGCCTTACGAGATGCTCGTTGAACGTCTTCATGCTCTATAGACACCGACCACTAGCAAGAACTATCGAATATGGACAAAGAATAGGGCTACCACAAGACATCATATCGTCGCTTAATGACTCGTCCAATGTCATATATTCAATGGACACCATATCACCCTCTACAACGAACGAAGCATAGACAAGGTGAGTCCAATCAATGGGGCCAAACAGTGACGTCGATGAGTTGAGGCCTTACGTGATGCTCGTTCAACGTCATCATGCTCTATAGACACCAATCACTAGCAAGAACTATTGAATATGGACAAAGAATAGACCTACCACGAGACATCATATCGTCGCCGAATGACTCGTCTAATGTCATGTACTCAATGGACACCATTTCACCGGCTGGAACCAATGAAGCAAAGACAAGACGAGTCCAATCAATCAGGCTAAACTGTGACATCGATGACATGAGGCCTTACGATATGCTCGTTCAATGTCATCATGTTCTATAGACACTGACCACTAGCAAGAACTATCGAATATGGACAAAGAATAGAGCTACCACGAGACATCATATCATCGCCGAATGACTCGCCCAATGTCATATAATCAATGGACACCATTTCACAAGCTAGAACCAATGAAGCATAGACCAGGTGAGTCTAGTCAATCGGGCTAAACAATGACGTCGATGACATGAGGCCTTACGAGATGCTCGTTCAACATCATCACGCTCGATAGACAACATATCACTAGCAAGAACTATCGAGTGTTGATAAAGAATAGGGCTACCATGAGACATCATAACGTCGCCGAATGATTCGTCCAATGTGATATAATCAATGGACAACATTTCACTGGCTAGACCCAGCGAAACATAAACAAGACGAGTCCTATCAATCGGGCTAAACTGTGACGTCGATGACATGAGGCCTTAGGAGATGCTCATTCAATGTCATCATGCTTGATAGGCATTGTATCACCAGTGAGAACTATCGAGTGTGGACAGAGAATAGGGCTACCGTGAGGCATCATATCATCTCCTAATGACTCATGCAATGTCATATACTCAATGGACACCGTATCACCCACTAGAATGAACAAAGCATAGACAAGGCGAGTCCAATCAGTGGGGCCAACCTGTGACGTCGATGAGATGAGGCCTTATGAGATGCTCGTTCAACGTCCTCATGCTCTATAGACACCGACCACTAGCAAGAACTATCGAATATGGAGAAAGAATAGAGCTACCACGAGACATCGTATCATCGTCGAATGACTCGTCCAATGTCGTATACTCAATGGACACCATTTCACCGGCTGGAACCAATGAAGCAAAGACAAGACGAGTCCAATCAAACAGGCTAAACTGTGACGTCGATGACATGAGGCCTTACGAGATGCTCGTTCAACGTCTTCATGCTCTGTAGACACCGACCACTAGCACGAACTATCGAATATGGACAAAGAATAGGGCTACCACAAGACATCATATCGTCGCTTAATGACTCGTCCAATGTCATATATTCAATGGACACCATATCACCCTCTACAACGAACGAAGCATAGACAAGGCGAGTCCAATCAATGGGGCCAAACAGTGACGTCGATGAGTTGAGGCCTTACGAGATGCTCGTTGAACGTCTTCATGCTCTATAGACACCGACCACTAGCAAGAACTATCGAATATGGACAAAGAATAGGGCTACCACAAGACATCATATCGTCGCTTAATGACTCGTCCAATGTCATATATTCAATGGACACCATATCACCCTCTACAACGAACGAAGCATAGACAAGGCGAGTCCAATCAATGGGGCCAAACAGTGACGTCGATGAGTTGAGGCCTTACGAGATGCTCGTTCAACGTCATCATGCTCTATAGACACCAATCACTAGCAAGAACTATTGAATATGGACAAAGAATAGAGCTACCACGAGACATCATATCGTCGCCGAATGACTCGTCTAATGTCATGTACTCAATGGACACCATTTCACCGGCTGGAACCAATGAAGCAAAGACAAGACGAGTCCAATCAATCAGGCTAAACTGTGACATCGATGACATGAGGCCTTACGATATGCTCGTTCAATGTCATCATGTTCTATAGACACTGACCACTAGCAAGAACTATCGAATATGGACAAAGAATAGAGCTACCACGAGACATCATATCATCGCCGAATGACTCGCCCAATGTCATATAATCAATGGACACCATTTCACAAGCTAGAACCAATGAAGCATAGACCAGGTGAGTCTAGTCAATCGGGCTAAACAATGACGTCGATGACATGAGGCCTTACGAGATGCTCGTTCAACATCATCACGCTCGATAGACAACATATCACTAGCAAGAACTATCGAGTGTTGATAAAGAATAGGGCTACCATGAGACATCATAACGTCGCCGAATGATTCGTCCAATGTGATATAATCAATGGACAACATTTCACTGGCTAGACCCAGCGAAACATAAACAAGACGAGTCCTATCAATCGGGCTAAACTGTGACGTCGATGACATGAGGCCTTAGGAGATGCTCATTCAATGTCATCATGCTTGATACGCATTGTATCACCAGTGAGAACTATCGAGTGTGGACAGAGAATAGGGCTACCGTGAGGCATCATATCATCTCCTAATGACTCATGCAATGTCATATACTCAATGGACACCGTATCACCCACTAGAATGAACAAAGCATAGACAAGGCGAGTCCAATCAGTGGGGCCAAACTGTGACGTCGATGAGATGAGGCCTTATGAGATGCTCGTTCAACGTCCTCATGCTCTATAGACACCGACCACTAGCAAGAACTATCGAATATGGAGAAAGAATAGAGCTACCACGAGACATCATATCATCGTCGAATGACTCGTCCAATGTCGTATACTCAATGGACACCATTTCACCGGCTGGAACCAATTAAGCAAAGACAAGACGAGTCCAATCAAACAGGCTAAACTGTGACGTCGATGACATGAGGCCTTACGAGATGCTCGTTCAACGTCTTCATGCTCTATAGACACCGACCACTAGCAAGAACTATCGAATATGGACAAAGAATAGGGCTACCACAAGACATCATATCGTCGCTTAATGACTCGTCCAATGTCATATATTCAATGGACACCATATCACCCTCTACAACGAACGAAGCATAGACAAGGCGAGTCCAATCAATGGGGCCAAACAGTGACGTCGATGAGTTGAGGCCTTACGAGATGCTCGTTGAACGTCTTCATGCTCTATAGACACCGACCACTAGCAAGAACTATCGAATATAGACAAAGAATAGGGCTACCACAAGACATCATATCGTCGCTTAATGACTCGTCCAATGTCATATATTCAATGGACACCATATCACCCTCTACAACGAACGAAGCATAGACAAGGCGAGTCCAATCAATGGGGCCAAACAGTGACGTCGATGAGTTGAGGCCTTACGAGATGCTCGTTCAACGTCATCATGCTCTATAGACACCAATCACTAGCAAGAACTATTGAATATGGACAAAGAATAGAGCTACCACGAGACATCATATCGTCGCCGAATGACTCGTCTAATGTCATGTACTCAATGGACACCATTTCACCGGCTGGAACCAATGAAGCAAAGACAAGACGAGTCCAATCAATCAGGCTAAACTGTGACATCGATGACATGAGGCCTTACGATATGCTCGTTCAATGTCATCATGTTCTATAGACACTGACCACTAGCAAGAACTATCGAATATGGACAAAGAATAGAGCTACCACGAGACATCATATCATCGCCGAATGACTCGCCCAATGTCATATAATCCATGGACACCATTTCACAAGCTAGAACCAATGAAGCATAGACCAGGTGAGTCTAGTCAATCGGGCTAAACAATGACGTCGATGACATGAGGCCTTACGAGATGCTCGTTCAACATCATCACGCTCGATAGACAACATATCACTAGCAAGAACTATCGAGTGTTGATAAAGAATAGGGCTACCATGAGACATCATAACGTCGCCGAATGATTCGTCCAATGTGATATAATCAATGGACAACATTTCACTGGCTAGACCCAGCGAAACATAAACAAGACGAGTCCTATCAATCGGGCTAAACTGTGACGTCGATGACATGAGGCCTTAGGAGATGCTCATTCAATGTCATCATGCTTGATAGGCATTGTATCACCAGTGAGAACTATCGAGTGTGGACAGAGAATAGGGCTACCGTGAGGCATCATATCATCTCCTAGTGACTCATGCAATGTCATATACTCAATGGACACCGTATCACCCACTAGAATGAACAAAGCATAGACAAGGCGAGTCCAATCAGTGGGGCCAAACTGTGACGTCGATGAGATGAGGCCTTATGAGATGCTCGTTCAACGTCCTCATGCTCTATAGACACCGACCACTAGCAAGAACTATCGAATATGGAGAAAGAATAGAGCTACCACGAGACATCATATCATCGTCGAATGACTCGTCCAATGTCGTATACTCAATGGACACCATTTCACCGGCTGGAACCAATGAAGCAAAGACAAGACGAGTCCAATCAAACAGGCTAAACTGTGACGTCGATGACATGAGGCCTTACGAGATGCTCGTTCAACGTCTTCATGCTCTATAGACACCGACCACTAGCAAGAACTATCGAATATGGACAAAGAATAGGGCTACCACAAGACATCATATCGTCGCTTAATGACTCGTCCAATGTCATATATTCAATGGACACCATATCACCCTCTACAACGAACGAAGCATAGACAAGGCGAGTCCAATCAATGGGGCCAAACAGTGACGTCGATGAGTTGAGGCCTTACGAGATGCTCGTTGAACGTCTTCATGCTCTATAGACACCGAACACTAGCAAGAACTATCGAATATGGACAAAGAATAGGGCTACCACAAGACATCATATCG
Source organism: Eleusine indica (assembly GCA_030378355.1). NCBI lineage: Eukaryota > Viridiplantae > Streptophyta > Magnoliopsida > Poales > Poaceae > Eleusine > Eleusine indica. Next base: position 160,401 of record JARKIM010000022.1, on the reverse strand, counting down.
TCGCTTAATGACTCGTCCAATGTCATATATTCAATGGACACCATATCACCCTCTACAACGAACGAAGCATAGACAAGGCGAGTCCAATCAATGGGGCCAAACAGTGACGTCGATGAGTTGAGGCCTTACGAGATGCTCGTTCAACGTCATCATGCTCTATAGACACCAATCACTAGCAAGAACTATTGAATATGGACAAAGAATAGAGCTACCACGAGACATCATATCGTCGCCGAATGACTCGTCTAATGTCATGTACTCAATGGACACCATTTCACCGGCTGGAACCAATGAAGCAAAGACAAGACGAGTCCAATCAATCAGGCTAAACTGTGACATCGATGACATGAGGCCTTACGATATGCTCGTTCAATGTCATCATGTTCTATAGACACTGACCACTAGCAAGAACTATCGAATATGGACAAAGAATAGAGCTACCACGAGACATCATATCATCGCCGAATGACTCGCCCAATGTCATATAATCCATGGACACCATTTCACAAGCTAGAACCAATGAAGCATAGACCAGGTGAGTCTAGTCAATCGGGCTAAACAATGACGTCGATGACATGAGGCCTTACGAGATGCTCGTTCAACATCATCACGCTCGATAGACAACATATCACTAGCAAGAACTATCGAGTGTTGATAAAGAATAGGGCTACCATGAGACATCATAACGTCGCCGAATGATTCGTCCAATGTGATATAATCAATGGACAACATTTCACTGGCTAGACCCAGCGAAACATAAACAAGACGAGTCCTATCAATCGGGCTAAACTGTGACGTCGATGACATGAGGCCTTAGGAGATGCTCATTCAATGTCATCATGCTTGATAGGCATTGTATCACCGGTGAGAACTATCGAGTGTGGACAGAGAATAGGGCTACCGTGAGGCATCATATCATCTCCTAATGACTCATGCAATGTCATATACTCAATGGACACCGTATCACCCACTAGAATGAACGAAGCATAGACAAGGCGAGTCCAATCAGTGGGGCCAAACTATGACGTCGATGAGATGAGGCCTTATGAGATGCTCGTTCAACGTCCTCATGCTCTATAGACACCGACCACTAGCAAGAACTATCGAATATGGAGAAAGAATTGAGCTACCACGAGACATCATATCATCGCCGAATGACTCGTCCAATGTCGTATACTCAATGGACACCATTTCACCGGCTGGAACCAATGAAGCAAAGACAAGACGAGTCCAATCAAACAGGCTAAACTGTGACGTCGATGACATGAGGCCTTACGAGATGCTCGTTCAACGTCTTCATGCTCTATAGACACCGACCACTAGCAAGAACTATCGAATATGGACAAAGAATAGGGCTACCACAAGACATCATATCGTCGCTTAATGAGTCGTCCAATGTCATATATTCAATGGACACCATATCACCCTCTACAACGAACGAAGCATAGACAAGGCGAGTCCAATCAATGGGGCCAAACAGTGACGTCGATGAGTTGAGGCCTTACGAGATGCTCATTCAACGTCATCATGCTCTATAGACACCAATCACTAGCAAGAACTATTGAATATCGACAAAGAATAGAGCTACCACGAGACATCATATCATCGCCGAATGACTCGTCTAATGTCATGTACTCAATGGACACCATTTCACCGGCTGGAACCAATGAAGCAAAGACAAGACGAGTCCAATCAATCAGGCTAAACTGTGACATCGATGACATGAGGCCTTACGAGATGCTCGTTCAATGTCATCATGTTCTATAGACACTGACCACTAGCAAGAACTATCGAATATGGACAAAGAATAGAGCTACCACGAGACATCATATCATCGCCGAATGACTCGCCCAATGTCATATAATCAATGGACAACATTTCACAAGCTAGAACCAATGAAGCATAGACCAGGTGAGTCTAGTCAATCGGGCTAAACAATGACGTCGATGACATGAGGCCTTACGAGATGCTCGTTCAACATCATCACGCTCGATAGACAACATATCACCAGCAAGAACTATCGAGTGTTGATAAAGAATAGGGCTACCATGAGACATCATAACGTCGCCGAATGATTCGTCCAATGTGATATAATCAATGGACAACATTTCACTGGCTAGACCCAGCGAAACATAAACAAGGCGAGTCCTATCAATCGGGCTAAACTGTGACGTCGATGACATGAGGCCTTAGGAGATGCTCATTCAATGTCATCATGCTTGATAGGCATTGTATCACCAGTGAGAACTATCGAGTGTGGACAGAGAATAGGGCTACCGTGAGGCATCATATCATCTCCTAATGACTCACGCAATGTCATATACTCAATGGACACCGTATCACCCACGAGAATGAACGAAGCATAGACAAGGCGAGTCCAATCAGTGGGGCCAAACTCTGACGCCGATGAGATGAGGCCTTATGAGATGCTCGTTCAACGTCATCATGCTCTATAGACACCGACCACTAGCAAGAACTATCGAATATGGAGAAAGAATAGAGCCACCACGAGACATCATATCATCGCCGAATGACTCGTCCAATGTCATATACTCAATGGACACCATTTCACCGGCTGGAACCAATGAAGCAAAGACAAGACGAGTCCAATCAATCAGGTTAAACTGTGACATCGATGACATGAGGCCTTACGAGATGCTCGTTCAATGTCATCATGTTCTATAGACACTGACCACTACCAAGAACTATCGAATATGGACAAAGAATAGAGCTACCCCGAGACATCATATCATCGCCGAATGACTCGCCCAATGTCATATAATCAATGGACACCATTTCACAAGCTAGAACCAATGAAGCATAGACCAGGTGAGTCTAGTCAATTGGGCTAAACTATGATGTCGATGACATGAGGCCTTACGAGATGCTCGTTCAACATCATCACGCTCGATAGACAACATGTCACCAGCAAGAACTATCGAGTGTTGATAAAGAATAGGGCTACCATGAGACATCATAACGTCGCCGAATGATTCGTCCAATGTGATATAATCAATGGACAACATTTCACTGGCTAGACCCAGCGAAACATAACCAAGGCAAGTCCTACCAATCGGGCTAAACTGTGACGTCGATGACATGAGGCCTTAGGAGATGCTCATTCAATGTCATCATGCTTGATAGGCATTGTATCACCAGTGAGAACTATCGAGTGTGGACAGAGAATAGGGCTACCGTGAGGCATCATATCATCTCCTAATGACTCACGCAATGTCATATACTCAATGGACACCGTATCACCCACTAGAATGAACGAAGCATAGACAAGGCGAGTCTAATCAGTCGGGCCAAACTGTGACGTCGATGAGATGAGGCCTTATGAGATGCTCGTTCAACATCATCATGCTCTATAGACACCGACCACTAGCAAGAACTATCGAATATGGAGAAAGAATAGAGCTACCACGAGACATCATATCATCGCCGAATGACTCGTCCAATGTCATATACTCATTGGACACCATTTCACTGGCTGGAACCAATGAAGCAAAGACAAGACGAGTCCAATCAATCAGGCTAAACTGTGACGTCGATGACATGAGGCCTTACGAGATGCTCGTTCAACGTCTTCATGCTCTATAGACACCGACCACTAGCAAGAACTATCGAATATGGACAAAGAATAGGGCTACCACAAGACATCATATCGTCGCTTAATGACTCGTCCAATGTCATATATTCAATGGACACCATATCACCCTCTACAACGAACGAAGCATAGACAAGGCGAGTCCAATCAATGGGGCCAAACAGTGACGTCGATGAGTTGAGGCCTTACGAGATGCTCGTTCAACGTCATCATGCTCTATAGACACCAATCACTAGCAAGAACTATTGAATATGGACAAAGAATAGAGCTACCACGAGACATCATATCGTCGCTGAATGACTCGTCTAATGTCATGTACTCAATGGACACCATTTCACCGGCTGGAACCAATGAAGCAAAGACAAGACGAGTCCAATCAAACAGGCTAAACAGTGACGTCAATGACATGAGGCCTTACGAGATGCTCGTTGAACGTCTTCATGCTCTATAGACACCGACCACTAGCAAGAACTATCGAATATAGACAAAGAATAGGGCTACCACAAGACATCATATCGTCGCTTAATGAGTCGTCCAATGTCATATATTCAATGGACACCATATCACCCTCTACAACGAACGAAGCATAGACAAGGCGAGTCCAATCAATGGGGCCAAACAGTGACGTCGATGAGTTGAGGCCTTATGAGATGCTCGTTCAACGTCATCATGCTCTATAGACACCAATCACTAGCAAGAACTATTGAATATCGACAAAGAATAGAGCTACCACGAGACATCATATCGTCGCCGAATGACTCGTCTAATGTCATGTACTCAATGGACACCATTTCACCGGCTGGAACCAATGAAGCAAAGACAAGACGAGTCCAATCAATCAGGCTAAACTGTGACATCGATGACATGAGGCCTTACGAGATGCTCGTTCAATGTCATCATGTTCTATAGACACTGACCACTAGCAAGAACTATCGAATATGGACAAAGAATAGAGCTACCACGAGACATCATATCATCGCCGAATGACTCGCCCAATGTCATATAATCAATGGACAACATTTCACAAGCTAGAACCAATGAAGCATAGACCAGGTGAGTCTAGTCAATCGGGCTAAACAATGACGTCGATGACATGAGGCCTTACGAGATGCTCGTTCAACATCATCACGCTCGATAGACAACATATCACCAGCAAGAACTATCGAGTGTTGATAAAGAATAGGGCTACCATGAGACATCATAACGTCGCCGAATGATTCGTCCAATGTGATATAATCAATGGACAACATTTCACTGGCTAGACCCAGCGAAACATAAACAAGGCGAGTCCTATCAATCGGGCTAAACTGTGACGTCGATGACATGAGGCCTTAGGAGATGCTCATTCAATGTCATCATGCTTGATAGGCATTGTATCACCAGTGAGAACTATCGAGTGTGGACAGAGAATAGGGCTACCGTGAGGCATCATATCATCTCCTAATGACTCACGCAATGTCATATACTCAATGGACACCGTATCACCCACGAGAATGAACGAAGCATAGACAAGGCGAGTCCAATCAGTGGGGCCAAACTCTGACGCCGATGAGATGAGGCCTTATAAGATGCTCGTTCAACGTCATCATGCTCTATAGACACCGACCACTAGCAAGAACTATCGAATATGGAGAAAGAATAGAGCCACCACGAGACATCATATCATCGCCGAATGACTCGTCCAATGTCATATACTCAATGGACACCATTTCACCGGCTGGAACCAATGAAGCAAAGACAAGACGAGTCCAATCAATCAGGTTAAACTGTGACATCGATGACATGAGGCCTTACGAGATGCTCGTTCAATGTCATCATGTTCTATAGACACTGACCACTAGCAAGAACTATCGAATATGGACAAAGAATAGAGCTACCCCGAGACATCATATCATCGCCGAATGACTCGCCCAATGTCATATAATCAATGGACACCATTTCACAAGCTAGAACCAATGAAGCATAGACCAGGTGAGTCTAGTCAACTGGGCTAAACTATGATGTCGATGACATGAGGCCTTACGAGATGCTCGTTCAACATCATCACGCTCGATAGACAACATGTCACCAGCAAGAACTATCGAGTGTTGATAAAGAATAGGGCTACCATGAGACATCATAACGTCGCCGAATGATTCGTCCAATGTGATATAATCAATGGACAACATTTCACTGGCTAGACCCAGCGAAACATTACCAAGGCAAGTCCTACCAATCGGGCTAAACTGTGACGTCGATGACATGAGGCCTTAGGAGATGCTCATTCAATGTCATCATGCTTGATAGGCATTGTATCACCAGTGAGAACTATCGAGTGTGGACAGAGAATAGGGCTACCGTGAGGCATCATATCATCTCCTAATGACTCACGCAATGTCATATACTCAATGGACACCGTATCACCCACTAGAATGAACGAAGCATAGACAAGGCGAGTCTAATCAGTCGGGCCAAACTGTGACGTCGATGAGATGAGGCCTTATGAGATGCTCGTTCAACATCATCATGCTCTATAGACACCGACCACTAGCAAGAACTATCGAATATGGAGAAAGAATAGAGCTACCACGAGACATCATATCATCGCCGAATGACTCGTCCAATGTCATATACTCAATGGACACCATTTCACTGGCTGGAACCAATGAAGCAAAGACAAGACGAGTCCAATCAATCAGGCTAAACTGTGACGTCGATGACATGAGGCCTTACGAGATGCTCGTTCAACGTCTTCATGCTCTATAGACACCGACCACTAGCAAGAACTATCGAATATGGAGAAAGAATAGAGCTACCACGAGACATCATATCATCGCCGAATGACTCGTCCAATGCCATATACTCAATGGACACCATTTCACCGGCTAGAACCAATGAAGCAAAGACAAGACGAGTCCAATCAATCAGGCTATACTGTGACGTCGATGACATGAGGCCTTACGAGATGCTCGTTCAACGTCTTCATGCTCTATAGACACCGACCACTAGCAAGAACTATCGAATATGGACAAAGAATAGGGCTACCATGAGACATCATATCGTCGCCTAATGACTCGTCCAATGTCATAGATTCAATGGACATCATATCACCCTCTACAACGAATGAAGCATAGACAAGGCGAGTCCAATCAATGGGGCCAAACAGTGACGTCGATGAGTTGAGGCCTTACGAGATGCTCGTTCAACGTCATCATGCTCTATAGACACCAATCACTAGCAAGAACTATTGAATATGGACAAAGAATAGAGCTACCACGAGACATCATATCGTCGCCGAATGACTCGTCTAATGTCATGTACTCAATGGACACCATTTCACCGGCTGGAACCAATGAAGCAAAGACAAGACGAGTCCAATCAATCAGGCTAAACTGTGACATCGATGACATGAGGCCTTACGATATGCTCGTTCAATGTCATCATGTTCTATAGACACTGACCACTAGCAAGAACTATCGAATATGGACAAAGAATAGAGCTACCACGAGACATCATATCATCGCCGAATGACTCGCCCAATGTCATATAATCAATGGACACCATTTCACAAGCTAGAACCAATGAAGCATAGACCAGGTGAGTCTAGTCAATTGGGCTAAACTATGATGTCGATGACATGAGGCCTTACGAGATGCTCGTTCAACATCATCACGCTCGATAGACAACATGTCACCAGCAAGAACTATCGAGTGTTGATAAAGAATAGGGCTACCATGAGACATCATAACGTCGCCGAATGATTCGTCCAATGTGATATAATCAATGGACAACATTTCACTGGCTAGACCCAGCGAAACATAACCAAGGCAAGTCCTACCAATCGGGCTAAACTGTGACGTCGATGACATGAGGCCTTAGGAGATGCTCATTCAATGTCATCATGCTTGATAGGCATTGTATCACCAGTGAGAACTATCGAGTGTGGACAGAGAATAGGGCTACCGTGAGGCATCATATCATCTCCTAATGACTCACGCAATGTCATATACTCAATGGACACCGTATCACCCACTAGAATGAACGAAGCATAGACAAGGCGAGTCTAATCAGTCGGGCCAAACTGTGACGTCGATGAGATGAGGCCTTATGAGATGCTCGTTCAACATCATCATGCTCTATAGACACCGACCACTAGCAAGAACTATCGAATATGGAGAAAGAATAGAGCTACCACGAGACATCATATCATCGCCGAATGACTCGTCCAATGTCATATACTCAATGGACACCATTTCACTGGCTGGAACCAATGAAGCAAAGACAAGACGAGTCCAATCAATCAGGCTAAACTGTGACGTCGATGACATGAGGCCTTACGAGATGCTCGTTCAACGTCTTCATGCTCTATAGACACCGACCACTAGCAAGAACTATCGAATATGGACAAAGAATAGGGCTACCACAAGACATCATATCGTCGCTTAATGACTCGTCCAATGTCATATATTCAATGGACACCATATCACCCTCTACAACGAACGAAGCATAGACAAGGCGAGTCCAATCAATGGGGCCAAACAGTGACGTCGATGAGTTGAGGCCTTACGAGATGCTCGTTCAACGTCATCATGCTCTATAGACACCAATCACTAGCAAGAATTATTGAATATGGACAAAGAATAGAGCTACCACGAGACATCATATCGTCGCCGAATGACTCGTCTAATGTCATGTACTCAATGGACACCATTTCACCGGCTGGAACCAATGAAGCAAAGACAAGACGAGTCCAATCAAACAGGCTAAACAGTGACGTCAATGACATGAGGCCTTACGAGATGCTCGTTGAACGTCTTCATGCTCTATAGACACCGACCACTAGCAAGAACTATCGAATATAGACAAAGAATAGGGCTACCACAAGACATCATATCATCGCTTAATGAGTCGTCCAATGTCATATATTCAATGGACACCATATCACCCTCTACAACGAACGAAGCATAGACAAGGCGAGTCCAATCAATGGGGCCAAACAGTGACGTCGATGAGTTGAGGCCTTATGAGATGCTCGTTCAACGTCATCATGCTCTATAGACACCAATCACTAGCAAGAACTATTGAATATCGACAAAGAATAGAGCTACCACGAGACATCATATCGTCGCCGAATGACTCGTCTAATGTCATGTACTCAATGGACACCATTTCACCGGCTGGAACCAATGAAGCAAAGACAAGACGAGTCCAATCAATCAGGCTAAACTGTGACATCGATGACATGAGGCCTTACGAGATGCTCGTTCAATGTCATCATGTTCTATAGACACTGACCACTAGCAAGAACTATCGAATATGGACAAAGAATAGAGCTACCACGAGACATCATATCATCGCCGAATGACTCGCCCAATGTCATATAATCAATGGACAACATTTCACAAGCTAGAACCAATGAAGCATAGACCAGGTGAGTCTAGTCAATCGGGCTAAACAATGACGTCGATGACATGAGGCCTTACGAGATGCTCGTTCAACATCATCACGCTCGATAGACAACATATCACCAGCAAGAACTATCGAGTGTTGATAAAGAATAGGGCTACCATGAGACATCATAACGTCGCCGTATGATTCGTCCAATGTGATATAATCAATGGACAACATTTCACTGGCTAGACCCAGCGAAACATAAACAAGGCGAGTCCTATCAATCGGGCTAAACTGTGACGTCGATGACATGAGGCCTTAGGAGATGCTCATTCAATGTCATCATGCTTGATAGGCATTGTATCACCAGTGAGAACTATCGAGTGTGGACAGAGAATAGGGCTACCGTGAGGCATCATATCATCTCCTAATGACTCACGCAATGTCATATACTCAATGGACACCGTATCACCCACGAGAATGAACGAAGTATAGACAAGGCGAGTCCAATCAGTGGGGCCAAACTCTGACGCCGATGAGATGAGGCCTTATGAGATGCTCGTTCAACGTCATCATGCTCTATAGACACCGACCACTAGCAAGAACTATCGAATATGGAGAAAGAATAGAGCCACCACGAGACATCATATCATCGCCGAATGACTCGTCCAATGTCATATACTCAATGGACACCATTTCACCGGCTGGAACCAATGAAGCAAAGACAAGACGAGTCCAATCAATCAGGTTAAACTGTGACATCGATGACATGAGGCCTTACGAGATGCTCGTTCAATGTCATCATGTTCTATAGACACTGACCACTAGCAAGAACTATCGAATATGGACAAAGAATAGAGCTACCACGAGACATCATATCATCGCCGAATGACTCGCCTAATGTCATATAATCAATGGACACCATTTCACAAGCTAGAACCAATGAAGCATAGACCAGGTGAGTCTAGTCAATTGGGCTAAACTATGATGTCGATGACATGAGGCCTTACGAGATGCTCGTTCAACATCATCACGCTCGATAGACAACATGTCACCAGCAAGAACTATCGAGTGTTGATAAAGAATAGGGCTACCATGAGACATCATAACGTCGCCGAATGATTCGTCCAATGTGATATAATCAATGGACAACATTTCACTGGCTAGACCCAGCGAAACATAACCAAGGCAAGTCCTACCAATCGGGCTAAACTGTGACGTCGATGACATGAGGCCTTAGGAGATGCTCATTCAATGTCATCATGCTTGATAGGCATTGTATCACCAGTGAGAACTATCGAGTGTGGACAGAGAATAGGGCTACCGTGAGGCATCATATCATCTCCTAATGACTCACGCAATGTCATATACTCAATGGACACCGTATCACCCACTAGAATGAACGAAGCATAGACAAGGCGAGTCTAATCAGTCGGGCCAAACTGTGACGTCGATGAGATGAGGCCTTATGAGATGCTTGTTCAACATCATCATGCTCTATAGACACCGACCACTAGCAAGAGCTATCGAATATGGAGAAAGAATAGAGCTACCACGAGACATCATATCATCGCCGAATGACTCGTCCAATGTCATATACTCAATGGACACCATTTCACCGGCTAGAACCAATGAAGCAAAGACAAGACGAGTCCAATCAATCAGGCTATACTGTGACGTCGATGACATGAGGCCTTACGAGATGCTCGTTCAACGTCTTCATGCTCTATAGACACCGACCACTAGCAAGAACTATCGAATATGGACAAAGAATAGGGCTACCATGAGACATCATATCGTCGCCTAATGACTCGTCCAATGTCATAGATTCAATGGACATCATATCACCCTCTACAACGAACGAAGCATAGACAAGGCGAGTCCAATCAATGGGGCCAAACAGTGACGTCGATGAGTTGAGGCCTTACGAGATGCTCGTTCAACGTCATCATGCTCTATAGACACCAATCACTAGCAAGAACTATTGAATATGGACAAAGAATAGAGCTACCACGAGACATCATATCGTGGCCGAATGACTCTTCTAATGTCATGTACTCAATGGACACCATTTCACCGGCTGGAACTGATAGGTGTAGAGTGCCCGATCTTTCGGCGAGTGGAGATAACTTCGATTTGGTGGATGTTGACCCTCACGATCCGACTACGATGAGCAAGCCGAAGCGCCAATGCAATCGCTGAACCAACTTCCGGAGGATATTAACCTTGCGGTAAACAAGATCAACCTGATCACGAGGATCAATTCTTACGCGCAATCGAAGAACGAGCAAGAATTAGAGGCGAGCAATCTGATGTATTGCACGAAGGTGGAGTTCTGAATTCACGTCGACAGATGGATGTATAGCTAAGCTAAACTTAAAACAAAACTCAAAGATTACAAGGGGCGCAGCCCTTGACTATATAGGGGGAGGACGAGGCATCTAGGGCCGGCTGAAGTGGAGAGGCGCGCGGTGGAGAGGGAGTCGTGCGACTTGGGCCACGTGGGCCTTCGGGCGACATCATCCTGGGCTGTCGTTCCTTAGCATCAAAACCGTCTTCAATTCCTGGGCTCGAGCTCTAGTGATTGGGCCCTTGTACGTCGTCGTCTCGTTAGAAGATGGATCCGTAACTCGAGGAGGCGCGACGACGAGAGGTGGAGGCGTGACAGCTTGGTTTGGCGCGCCATCTTCTGTCGTCATTATTCGTATGTCGTTGATGTCCTCATCATCCTCCCCTTCTTGAAGTGAAGTCGTCCTCGACGGCAACTCATCATCCTCACCCAAGTATGGTTTCAAATCTGCAACATTAAAACTAGTGGAAACACCAAACTCCATGGGCAAGTCAAGAACATAAGCATTATCGTTAATCTTGGTTAGCACTTTAAAAGGACCAGCAGCACGAGGCATCAGTTTAGAACGACGCAAAGTAGGAAATCTATCTTTACGCAAGTGCAACCAAACCAAATCACCAGGTTCAAAAGAAATATGTTTTCTACCTTTACTACCAGCAACTTGATACTTTTTATTAGCAATGGTAATGTTGTGTTGTGTTTCTTCATGCAATTGTTTCATGTGATCAATATGAGCAAGAGCATCAAGATGTGGTTCATCCTCAGCATCAATAGCAAACAAATCAATAGGCGCCTTAGGAACATAGCCATAAACAACCTCAAAAGGACACAACTTAGTGGCAGAATGTGTAGCACGATTATAAGCAAATTCAACATGAGGTAAACAATCTTCCCAGCGTCTCAAATTTTTATCTAAAACAGCTCTAAGCATAGCAGACAAAGTTCTATTTACTACCTCAGTTTGCCCATCAGTTTGAGGATGACAAGTAGTACTAAACAGCAGCTTAGTTCCTAATTTATTCCAAAGAGAACGCCAAAAATGACTAAGAAACTTAGCATCACGATCAGAGACAATTGTTTTAGGAATTCCATGCAATCTAACAATCTCTCTGAAGAACAATTCAGCAACATTTGAGGCATCATCAGTTTTATGACAAGGTATAAAGTGAGCCATTTTAGAGAAACGATCAACAACCACAAAAATACTGTCCCTCCCCTTCTTAGTGCGAGGCAATCCCAAAACAAAATCCATCGAAATATCAAGCCAAGGAGAAGAGGGAACAGGCAAGGGCATATACAAACCATGATTAGCCAAACGAGATTTAGCTTTTTGACATGTGGTACAGCGTGCAACAAGGCGCTCAACATCACGGCGCATCCGTGGCCAAAAGAAATGGTCGGCCAACACCTCATGTGTCTTGAAAACTCCGAAGTGACCCATAAGACCACCTCCATGCGCCTCCTGTAACAACAAAAGACGAACCGAGCTAGCTGGAATACACAGCTTGTTAGCACGAAACAGGAACCCATCCTGCATATGAAATTTGCCCCAAGGTTTCCCATCCTTACAATGCATCATAATATCATGAAAATCAGCATCATTCACATATTGATCTTTCAAAGCTTGCAAACCAAAGATTTTAAAGTCTAATTGGGACAGCATCATATAACGACGAGACAAAGCATCGGCAATCACATTTTCCTTCCCGTTTTTATGTTTAATGATGTATAGAAAAGATTCAATAAATTCAACCCATTTAGCATGACGACGATTCAGATTAGTTTGGGTTCTAATATGTTTCAAAGCCTCATGATCAGAATGAATAATAAATTCGCGAGGCCATAAATAATGCTGCCATGTTTGCAAAGTTCTTACTAAAGCATAAAGTTCTTTATCATAAGTGGAATATTTAAGAGCAGCACCACTTAACTTCTCACTAAAATAAGCAATGGGTTTATGATCTTGCAACAAAACATCACCCAAACCAATTCCACTAGCATCACATTCCAATTCAAACACTTTATCAAAATTAGGCAATTGTAAGAGAGGAGCATGAGTTAACCGTTCCTTTAAAGTGTTGAATGCGTCGTCTTGTGGTGCGCCCCACTCAAATGGCGCACCCTTCTTGATCAGCTCATGTAATGGTGCAGCAATAGAACTGAAATCCCGCACAAAACGACGATAGAAGCCTGCAAGACCAAGAAAACTGCGAACCTGTGTGACCGTCGTCGGTTGGGGCCAACTCTGAATGGCGTCCACCTTGCTGCTATCGACCTCAATGCCCTGTGGAGTAACAACATATCCAAGAAACGAAACACGTTGCGTGCAAAAAGTGCATTTTTCCATGTTCCCAAACAAGTGAGCAGCACGCAAAGCATCAAAAACAGCACGCAAATGATCTAAATGCTCATTCATGGATTTGCTGTATATAAGGATATCATCAAAATAGACAACAACAAATATTCCAATGAAAGACCGAAGAACTTCATTCATTAAGCGCATAAAAGTGCTAGGAGCATTAGACAATCCAAACGGCATAACCAACCATTCATACAAGCCAAATTTAGTTTTAAAAGCCGTTTTCCATTCATCTCCTAATTTCATTCTTATTTGATGGTAACCACTACGTAAATCAACCTTAGAGAAAATTGTGGCACCACTAAGTTCATCAAGCATATCATCAAGGCGTGGTATAGGATATCGATAACGAATTGTAATATTGTTAATTGCACGACAATCTACACACATACGCCAAGAACCATCTTTCTTAGGAACAAGCAAAACAGGAACCGAACAAGGGCTGAGAGACTCACGAATGTAACCTTTATCAAGCAATGCCTGCACTTGACGCTGAATTTCTTTCGTCTCCTCAGGATTTGTGCGGTACGGGGCGCGATTAGGAAGTTGTGCGCCTGGAATTAAATCAATCTGATGTTCTATGCCACGAATAGGAGGAAGACCCGGCGGCAATTCAGCGGGAAAAACATCTTTATAGTCCTGCAAAAGGTTAGCAACAACAGGTGGAATATGCAACATAGGCGCCTCATCTAGTGAAACAAGCATACGAGAGCAAACTAGCGCATAGCAAAGCAGATTAGCATCATGTAATTCATCAAAATCAGCATGTGTAGCAAGCAAGATAGGGTTATTCAATTTGATCTCATGTTGAACAGGTGCAACAGGAGGCGATGTAACCAATTTTGCAGCTTTTGTCGCTCGAGCAATATCATCTTTAAGAACTTGTTCAGGTGTCATAGGATGAATAACAATTTTCTGACCCTTAAACATGAAGGAATAATAATTGGAGCGACCATGATGAACACTATCAACATCATATTGCCAAGGACGGCCAAGCAACAAAGAGCATGCTTCCATTGGAACAACATCACAATCTACAAAATCAGAATAGGCGCCAAGAGAGAAAGGAACACGTACCGAGCGCGTTACCTTTATTTTGCCGCCATCATTGAGCCATTGAACGTGATAAGGATGTGGATGCTTCCTTGTTGGCAATGACAACTGCTCCACCAATGTCATACTAGCCAAATTGTTGCAACTGCCACCATCGATGATTATACGGACCGCTCGTTCTTGCACAACGCCTTTGATATGAAAAATGTTGTGGCGCTGATGCTTTTCATCCTGAACGACCTGTGTACTAAGAACACGCTGCACAACAAGAGTCGCATACCTGTCGGCGGCACTAGAGTCGACATGAAGCTCCGTATTATCTGCATCATTAGTGGCAAGCATAGTCTGCTGAATATTCTCAGAATCACTAGCAGAAGAATACCCACCGTCGTCACGAATCAACATAGTTTGTTTATTTAGACAATCACGTATCACATGACCACATCCTCGGCAACGGTGACACTGAATATCACGAGCTCGTCCAGACGACGAGGAGGACGGCACGAACGAGGCAGATTTGGCCGTGGATGGAGCACTCGACTTGGACGTGGTCGAGGAGTGGTCGCGCGACGTGGAAGGAGGTGTCGACCGTGGAGCTGAAGGCGTCTTGGACCCTACAAAAATGTTAGGTCTTGACGAAGATTGTCGATCCTGCACTTCACGTTCAGCTTTACAAGCATATTCAAATAAGGTGGTCATATCATCATAATGCTTATAATCAAGAATATTCTGAATTTCACGATTTAACCCACCCCTAAAGCGAGCCATAGCAGCATCATCCAGTTCAACTAAACCACAGCGAATCATACCCTTTTGCAAAGCTTGATAATAATCCTCTACGGAAAGTGAACCTTGTTGAAAACGCTGCATTTGATTAAGCAAATCTCTAGCATAATATGACGGCACAAAACGATGACGCATAGCAGCTTTTAATGCCGTCCAAGTGGCTGGAATATTATCAGGATATCTTTGTCTATACTCACGCCACCAAAGTAAAGCAAATTCAGTAAATTCACTAATAGCAGCCTTAACTTGTAAATTAGCAGGAATATCATGGCATGCAAATTTTTGTTCAACCTCTAATTCCCAATCAAGATAAGCACCCGGATCATATTTGCCATTAAAAGTGGGAATACGAAATTTTATTTTGGCAAAAGAATCATTAATAGGAACACGTACCCTACGAGCACGACCACGGCGATTGTCGTCGTCCTGCTCGGTGTCGGCGCCGTAGTCACGTGCATGTTGCAACTCCGTGAGCTGCGTCGTCATGGTCCCAAGCTGCGTCGACATGGCCTCAAGACGAGTCATGATCGTCGCGAGCGTGGTGCGGGCAGCCGTATCAGCGAGGTCCAGTTGATCAAAACGCTCATTCGACGAAGTGACCGTAGAGTCAAGTCTCTCGTGCATCGTCTTCATGTCGTTTTGTAGACCGTCAACCTGTGCCTGGACATCCTGGAGGGTGAGCTCCTCCGACTTCGAGCTGTTTTCTGCCATAGAAACACAAGTATTAAAAAAAAGAGCAAAAAAAAGAAAAAAAAAGAGAAAAAAAAGAGAAAAAAAAAGAAAAAAAAAGAGAAAAAAAACAAGAGCGGCCGAGTAACACAGGCGACGCGTTCTTGCTGCACTTTGTTTTGATCCTTTTTCCTTCCTCTTGCACTTGTACCGGCAGCAATCTTTTCGCGTTTAGCACCATTATTCAGCTTTGCAGTTATTGTTTGAATTGTGCTAACCCTTGGATTGAGTGCAGCCTCCTAGCCCCATAAATTTTCTACTACGAGCAGGTTTTTGTTTCACCACGCAATCGCTCCTCCAATCTTCCACCGGTTTTACCTGTGGTTGCAGTTCACGCTTGCGTGCTTGGTAAGGACGGGTAAGAATTTGATAACAGCTTTTTGATTGATCTTCCACCACTCACCTCTCGTTGTAGGATCCCGCTTTTTGTATTGCTTGTGTTTCTATGGCAGAAAACAGCTCGAAGTCGGAGGAGCTCACCCTCCAGGATGTCCAGGCACAGGTTGACGGTCTACAAAACGACATGAAGACGATGCACGAGAGACTTGACTCTACGGTCACTTCGTCGAATGAGCGTTTTGATCAACTGGACCTCGCTGATACGGCTGCCCGCACCACGCTCGCGACGATCATGACTCGTCTTGAGGCCATGTCGACGCAGCTTGGGACCATGACGACGCAGCTCACGGAGTTGCAACATGCACGTGACTACGGCGCCGACACCGAGCAGGACGACGACAATCGCCGTGGTCGTGCTCGTAGGGTACGTGTTCCTATTAATGATTCTTTTGCCAAAATAAAATTTCGTATTCCCACTTTTAATGGCAAATATGATCCGGGTGCTTATCTTGATTGGGAATTAGAGGTTGAACAAAAATTTGCATGCCATGATATTCCTGCTAATTTACAAGTTAAGGCTGCTATTAGTGAATTTACTGAATTTGCTTTACTTTGGTGGCGTGAGTATAGACAAAGATATCCTGATAATATTCCAGCCACTTGGACGGCATTAAAAGCTGCTATGCGTCATCGTTTTGTGCCGTCATATTATGCTAGAGATTTGCTTAATCAAATGCAGCGTTTTCAACAAGGTTCACTTTCCGTAGAGGATTATTATCAAGCTTTGCAAAAGGGTATGATTCGCTGTGGTTTAGTTGAACTGGATGATGCTGCTATGGCTCGCTTTAGGGGTGGGTTAAATCGTGAAATTCAGAATATTCTTGATTATAAGCATTATGATGATATGACCACCTTATTTGAATATGCTTGTAAAGCTGAACGTGAAGTGCAGGATCGACAATCTTCGTCAAGACCTAACATTTTTGTAGGGTCCAAGACGCCTTCAGCTCCACGGTCGACAGCTCCTTCCACGTCGCGCGACCACTCCTCGACCACGTCCAAGTCGAGTGCTCCATCCACGGCCAAATCTGCCTCGTTCGTGCCGTCCTCCTCGTCGTCTGGACGAGCTCGTGATATTCAGTGTCACCGTTGCCGAGGATTTGGTCATGTGATACGTGATTGTCCAAATAAACGAACTATGTTGATTCATGACGACGGTGGGTATTCTTCTGCTAGTGATTCTGAGGATATTCAGCAGATTATGCTTGCCACTAATCATGCAGATAATACGGAGCTTCATGTCGACTCTAGTGCCGTCGACAGGTATGCGACTCTTGTTGTGCAGCGTGTTCTTAGTACACTGGTCGTTCAGGATGAAAAGCATCAGCGCCACAACATTTTTCATATCAAAGGCGTTGTGCAAGAACGAGCGGTCCGTATAATCATCGATGGTGGCAGTTGCAACAATTTGGCTAGTACGACATTGGTGGAGCAGTTGTCATTGCCAACAAGGAAGCATCCACATCCTTATCACGTTCAATGGCTCAATGATGGCGGCAAAATAAAGGTAACGCGCTCGGTACGTGTTCCTTTCTCTCTTGGCGCCTATTCTGATTTTGTAGATTGTGATGTTGTTCCAATGGAAGCATGCTCTTTGTTGCTTGGCCGTCCTTGGCAATATGATGTTGATAGTGTTCATCATGGTCGCTCCAATTATTATTCCTTCATGTTTAAGGGTCAGAAAATTGTTATTCATCCTATGACACCTGAACAAGTTCTTAAAGATGATATTGCTCGAGCGACAAAAGCTGCAAAATTGGTTACATCGCCTCCTATTGCACCTGTTCAACATGAGATCAAATTGAATAACCCTATCTTGCTTGCTACACGTGCTGATTTTGATGAATTACATGATGCTAATCTGCTTTGCTATGCGCTAGTTTGCTCTCGTATGCTTGTTTCACTAGATGAGGCGCCTATGTTGCATATTCCACCTGTTGTTGCTAACCTTTTGCAGGACTATAAAGATGTTTTTCCCGCTGAATTGCCGCCGGGTCTTCCTCCTATTCGTGGCATAGAACATCAGATTGATTTAATTCCAGGCGCACAGCTTCCTAATCGCGCCCCATACCGCACAAATCCTGAGGAGACGAAAGAAATTCAGCGTCAAGTGCAGGCATTGCTTGATAAAGGTTACATTCGTGAGTCTCTCAGCCCTTGTTCGGTTCCTGTTTTGCTTGTTCCTAAGAAAGATGGTTCTTGGCATATGTGTGTAGATTGTCGTGCAATTAACAATATTACAATTCGTTATCGATATCCTATACCACGCCTTGATGATATGCTTGATGAACTTAGTGGTGCCACAATTTTCTCTAAGGTTGATTTACGTAGTGGTTACCATCAAATAAGAATGAAATTAGGAGATGAATGGAAAACGGCTTTCAAAACTAAATTTGGCTTGTATGAATGGTTGGTTATGCCATTTGGATTGTCTAATGCTCCTAGCACTTTTATGCGCTTAATGAATGAAGTTCTTCGGTCTTTCATTGGAATATTTGTTGTTGTCTATTTTGATGATATCCTTATATACAGCAAATCCATGAATGAGCATTTAGATCATTTGCGTGCTGTTTTTGATGCTTTGCGTGCTGCTCACTTGTTTGGGAACATGGAAAAATGCACTTTTTGCACGCAACGTGTTTCGTTTCTTGGATATGTTGTTACTCCACAGGGCATTGAGGTCGATAGCAGCAAGGTGGACGCCATTCAGAGTTGGCCCCAACCGACGACGGTCACACAGGTTCGCAGTTTTCTTGGTCTTGCAGGCTTCTATCGTCGTTTTATGCGGGATTTCAGTTCTATTGCTGCACCATTACATGAGCTGACCAAGAAGGGTGCGCCATTTGAGTGGGGCGCACCACAAGACGACGCATTCAACACTTTAAAGGAACGGTTAACTCATGCTCCTCTCTTACAATTGCCTAATTTTGATAAAGTGTTTGAATTGGAATGTGATGCTAGTGGAATTGGTTTGGGTGCTGTTTTGTTGCAAGATCATAAACCCATTGCTTATTTTAGTGAGAAGTTAAGTGGTGCTGCTCTTAAATATTCCACTTATGATAAAGAACTTTATGCTTTAGTAAGAACTTTGCAAACATGGCAGCATTATTTATGGCCTCGCGAATTTATTATTCATTCCGATCATGAGGCTTTGAAACATATTAGAACCCAAACTAATCTGAATCGTCGTCATGCTAAATGGGTTGAATTTATTGAATCTTTTCCATACATCATTAAACATAAAAACGGGAAGGAAAATGTGATTGCCGATGCTTTGTCTCGTCGTTATATGATGCTGTCCCAGTTAGACTTTAAAATCTTTGGTTTGCAAGCTTTGAAAGATCAATATGTGAATGATGCTGATTTTCATGATATTATGATGCATTGTAAGGATGGGAAACCTTGGGGCAAATTTCATATGCAGGATGGGTTCCTGTTTCGTGCTAACAAGCTGTGTATTCCAGCTAGCTCGGTTCGTCTTTTGTTGTTACAGGAGGCGCATGGAGGTGGTCTTATGGGTCACTTCGGAGTTTTCAAGACACATGAGGTGTTGGCCGACCATTTCTTTTGGCCACGGATGCGCCGTGATGTTGAGCGCCTTGTTGCACGCTGTACCACATGTCAAAAAGCTAAATCTCGTTTGGCTAATCATGGTTTGTATATGCCCTTGCCTGTTCCCTCTTCTCCTTGGCTTGATATTTCGATGGATTTTGTTTTGGGATTGCCTCGCACTAAGAAGGGGAGGGACAGTATTTTTGTGGTTGTTGATCGTTTCTCTAAAATGGCTCACTTTATACCTTGTCATAAAACTGATGATGCCTCAAATGTTGCTGAATTGTTCTTCAGAGAGATTGTTAGATTGCATGGAATTCCTAAAACAATTGTCTCTGATCGTAATGCTAAGTTTCTTAGTCATTTTTGGCGTTCTCTTTGGAATAAATTAGGAACTAAGCTGCTGTTTAGTACTACTTGTCATCCTCAAACTGATAGGCAAACTGAGGTAGTAAATAGAACTTTGTCTGCTATGCTTAGAGCTGTTTTAGATAAAATTTGAGACGCTGGGAAGATTGTTTACCTCATGTTGAATTTGCTTATAATCGTGCTACACATTGTGCCACTAAGTTGTGTCCTTTTGAGGTTGTTTATGGCTATGTTCCTAAGGCGCCTATTGATTTGTTTGCTATTGATGCTGAGGATGAACCACATCTTGATGCTCTTGCTCATATTGATCACATGAAACAATTGCATGAAGAAACACAACACAACATTACCATTGCTAATAAAAAGTATCAAGTTGCTGGTAGTAAAGGTAGAAAACATATTTCTTTTGAACCTGGTGATTTGGTTTGGTTGCACTTGCGTAAAGATAGATTTCCTACTTTGCGTCGTTCTAAACTGATGCCTCGTGCTGCTGGTCCTTTTAAAGTGCTAACCAAGATTAACGATAATGCTTATGTTCTTGACTTGCCCATGGAGTTTGGTGTTTCCACTAGTTTTAATGTTGCAGATTTGAAACCATACTTGGGTGAGGATGATGAGTTGCCGTCGAGGACGACTTCACTTCAAGAAGGGGAGGATGATGAGGACATCAACGACATACGAATAATGACGACAGAAGATGGCGCGCCAAACCAAGCTGTCACGCCTCCACCTCTCATCGTCGCGCCTCCTCGAGTTACGGATCCATCTTCTAACGAGACGACGACGTACAAGGGCCCAATCACTAGAGCTCGAGCCCAGGAATTGAAGACGGTTTTGATGCTAAGGAACGACGGCCCAGGATGATGTCGCCCGAAGGCCCACGTGGCCCAAGTCGCACGACTCCCTCTCCACCGCGCGCCTCTCCACTTCAGCCGGCCCTAGATGCCTCGTCCTCCCCCTATATAGTCAAGGGCTGCGCCCCTTGTAATCTTCGAGTTTTGTTTTAAGTTTAGCTTAGCTATACATCCGTCTCTCGACGTGAATTCAGAACTCCACCTTCGTGCAATACATCAGATTGCTCGCCTCTAATTCTTGCTTGTTCTTCGATTGCGCGTAAGAATTGATCCTCGTGATCAGGTTGATCTTGTTTACCACAAGGTTAATATCCTCTGGAAGTTGGTTCAGCGATTGCATTGACGCTTCGGCTTGCTCGTCGTAGTCGGATCGTGAGGGTCGACATCCACCAAATCGAAGTTATCTCCACTCGCCGAAAGATCGGGCACTCTACACCTATCACATTCAATGTCATCATGCCCGATAGGCATTGTATCACCAGCGAGAACTATCGAGTATAGGCAAAGAATAAGGCTACCATGAGACATCATATCGTCGCCTAATGACTCGCCCAATGTCATATACTCAATGGACACCGTATCACCCGCTAGAACGAACAAAGCATAGACAAGGCGAGTCCAATCAGTCGGGTCAAACAGTGATGTCGATGAGATGAGGCCTTACGAGATGCTTGTTCAACGTCATCATGCTCTATAGACACCAACCACTAGCAAGAACTATCGAATATGGACAAAGAATAGAGCTACCATGAGACATCATATCATTGCCGAATGACTCGTCCAATGTCATATATTCAATGGACACCATTTCTCCGGCTGGAACCAACGAAGCATAGACAAGGTGAGTCCATTCAATCGTGCTAAACTATGACGTCGATGACATGAGGCCTTACGAGATGCTCGTTCAATGTCATCACGCTCGATAGACACCATATCACCAGCAAGAACTATCGAGTGTGGACAAAGAATAGGGCTACCACGAGACATCATATCGTCACCGAATGACTCATCCAATGTCATATACTCAATGGACACCCGTATCACCCGCTAGAACGAATGAACCATAGACCAGGCTCGTCCAATGTCGTATACTCAATGGACACCATTTTACCGGCTAGAACCAACGAAGCATAGACAAGGCGAGTCCAAACAATCAGGCAAAACTGCGACGTCGATGTCATGAGGCCTTACAAGATGCTCGTTCAATGTCATCTTGTTCTATAGCCACAGACCACTAGCGAGAACTATCGAATATGGACAAAGAATAGAGCTACCACGAGACATCATATCGTCGCCGAATGACTCGTCCAATGTCATATAATCAATGGACACCGTTTCACAAGCTAGAACTAACAAAGCATAGGCAAGGCGAGTCCAATCAATTGGGCTAAACTGCGACGTCGATGACATGAGGCCTTCCGAGATGCTCGTTCAGTGTCATCACGCTTGATAGACACCATATCACCAGCGAGAACTATCGAGTGTGGATAAAGAATAGGGCTACGATGAGACATCATATCGTCGCCGAATGATTCGTGCAATGTCATATACTCAATGGACAACATTTCACCGGGTAGACCCAGCGAAGCATAAACAAGGCGAGTCCTATCAATCGGGCTAAACTGTGACGTCGATGACATCAGGCCTTAGGAGATGCCCATTCAATGTCATCATGCTCGATAGGCATTGTATCACCAGCGAGAACTATCGAGTGTGGGCAAAGAATTAGGCTACCATGAGACATCATATCATCGCCTAATGACTCGCCCAATGTCATATACTCAATGGACACCGTATCACCCGCTAGAACGAACAAAGCATAGACAAGGCGAGTCCAATGAGTCGGGCCAAACAATGATGACGATGAGATGAGGCCTTACGAGATGCTCATTCAACGTCATCATGCTCTATAGACACCAACCAGTAGCAAGAACTATCGAATATGGACAAAGAATAGAGCTACCATGAGACATCATTTCGTTGCCGAATGACTCGTCCAATGTCATATATTCAATGGACACCATTTCTCCGCCTGGAACCAACGAAGCATAGACAAGGTAAGATGCTCGTTCAATGTCATCACGCTCGATAGACACCATATCACCAGCAAGAACTATCGAGTGTGGACAAAGAATAGGGCTACCACGAGACATCATATCGTCGCCGAATGACTCATCCAATGTCATATACTCAATGGACACCCGTATCACCCGCTAGAACGAACGAACCATAGACCAGGGGAGTCCAATCAGTCAGGCCAAACTGTGATGTCGATTAGATGAGGCCTTACGAGATGCTCATTCAACGTCATCATGCTCTATAGACACCAACCACTAGCAAGAACTATTGAATATGGACAAAGAATAGAGCTACCACAAGACATCATATCGTCGTCGAATGACTCGTCCAATGTCGTATACTTAATGGACACCCGTATCACCCGCTAGAACGAACGAACCATAGACCAGGCGCGTCCAATCAGTCAGGCCAAACTGTGATGTCGATGAGATGAGGCCTTACGAGATCCTCATTCAACGTCATCATGCTCTATAGACACCAACAACTAGCAAGAACTATCGAATATGGACAAAGAATATAGCTATCACAAGACATCATATCGTAGCCGAATGACTCGTCCAATGTCATATACTCAATGGACACCATTTCACCGGCTGGAACCTACGAAGAATAGACAAGGCGAGTCCAATCGATCAGGCTAAACTATGACGTTGATGACATGAGGCCTTATGAGATGCTCGTTCAACGTCATCATGTTCTATAAACACTGACCACTAGCGAGAACTATCGAATATGAACAAAGAATAGAGCTACCACGAGACATCATATCATCGCCGAATGACTCGTCCAATGTCATATAATCAATGGACACCGTTTCACAAGCTAGAACCAATGAAGCATAGACAAGGTCAGTACAGTCAATTGGGCTAAACTATGATGTCGATGACGTGAGGCCTTACGAGATGCTCGTTCGATGTTATCACGCTCGATAGACACCATATCACCAGCAAGAACTATCGAGTGTGGACAAAGAATAGGGCTACCACGAGACACCATATCGTCACCGAATGACTCGTCGAATGTCATATACTCAATGGACATCGTATCACCCGCTAGAACGAACTAACCATAGAAAAGGCGAGTCCAATCAGTCGGGCCAAACTATGATGTCGATGAGATGAGGCTCTACGAGATGCTCGTTCAACGTAATCATGCTCTATAGACACCAACCACTAGCAAGAACTATCGAATATGGACAAAGAATAGAGCTACCACGAGACATCAAATCGTCGCCTAATGACTCGCCCAATGTCATATACTCAATGGACACCGTATCACCCGCTACAACGAACGAAGCTTAGACAAGGCGAGTCCAATCAATCAGGCTAAACTGTGACATCGATGAGATGAGGCCTTACGAGATGCTCGTTCAACGTCCTCATGCTCTATAGACACCATCCACTAGCAAGAACTATCGAATATGGACAAAGAATAGAGCTACCACGAGACATCATATCGTCGCCGAATGACTCGTTCAATGTCATATACTTAATGGACACCATTTCAGCGGCTGGAACCAATGAAGCATAGACAAGGCGAGTCCAATCAATCCGGCTAAACTGTGACGTCGATGACATGAGGCCTTACGAGATGCTCGTTCAATGTCATCACGCTCGATAGGCACCATATCACCAGCAAGAACTATTGAGTGTGGACAAAGAATAGGGCTACCACGAGACACCATATCGTCACCGAATGACTCGTCGAATGTCATATACTCAATGGACATCGTATCACCAGCTAGAACGAACGAACCATAGACAAGGCGAGTCCAATCAGTCGGGCCAAACTATGATGTCGATGAGATGAGGCCTTACGAGATGCTCGTTCAACGTCATCATGCTCTATAGACACCATATCACTAGCAAGAACTATCGAGTGTGGACAAAGAATAGAGCTACCACGAGACATCATATTGTCACTGAATGACTCGTCCAATGTCATATACTCAATGGACACCGTATCACCCGCTAGATCGAACAAAGCATAGACAAGGCGAGTCCAATCAGTCGGGCCAAACTGTGATGTCGATGAGATGAGGCCTTACGAGATGCTCGTTCAATGACATCATGTTCTATAGACACTGAGCACAAGCAAGAACTATCGAATATGGACAAAGAATAGAGCTACCACGAGACATCATATCGTCGCCGAATGACTCGCCCAATGTCATATACTTAATGGACACCATTTCACCTGCTGGAACCAATGAAGCATAGACAAGGCGAGTCCAATCAATTCGGCTATACTGTGACGTCGATGACATGAGGCCTTACGAGATGCTCGTTCAATGTCATCATGTTCTATAGACACTGACCACTAGCAAGAACTATCGAATATGGACAAAGAATAGAGGTACCACGAGACATCATATCAGCGCTGAATGACTGGCCCAATATCATATAATCAATGGACACCATTTCACAAGCTAGAACCAATGAAGCATAGACAAGATGAGTCCAGTCAATTGTGCTAAACTATGATGTCGATGACATGAGGCCTTACGAGATGCTCGTTCAATGTCATCACGCTCAATAGACACCATATCACCAGCAAGAACTATTGAGTGTGGACAAAGAATAGGGCTACCACGAGACATCATATCGTCACCGAATGACTCGTCCAATGTCATATACTCAATGAACATCGTATCACCCGCTAGAACAAACGAACGATAGACAAGGCGAGTCCAATCAGTCGGGCCAAACTATGATGTCGATGAGATGAGGCCTTACGAGATGCTCGTTCAACGTCATCATGCTCTATAGACACCATATCACCAGCAAGAACTATCGAGTGTGGACAAAGAATAGAGCTACCACAAGACATCATATCGTCACCGAATGACTCGTGCAATGTCATATACTCAATGGACACCATTTCACCGGCTGGAACCAACGAAGCATAGACAAGGCGAGTCCAATCAATCAGCCTAAACTGTGACGTCGATGACATGAGGCCTTACGAGATGCTCGTTCAATGTCATCATGTTCTATAGACACTGATCACTAGCGAGAACTATGGAATACGGACAAAGAATAGAGCTACCCCGAGACATCGTATCATCGTCGAATGACTCGTCCAATGTCATATAATCAATGCACACCGTTTCACAAGCTAGAACCAATGAAGCATACACAAGGTCAGTACAGTCAATTGGGCTAAACTATGATGTCGATGACATGAGGCCTTACGAGATGCTCGTTCAATGTCATCACGCTCGATAGACACCATATCACCAGCAAAACTATCGAGTGTGGACAAAGAATAGGGCTACCACGAGACACCATATCGTCACCGAATGACTCGTCGAATGTCATATACTAATTGGACATCGTATCACCAGCTAGAACGAACAAACCATAGAGAAGGCGAGGCCAATCAGTCGGGCCAAACTACGATGTCGATGAGATGAGGCCCTACGAGATGCTCGTTCAATGTCATCATGCTCTATAGACACCAACCACTAGCGAGAACTATCGAATATGGACAAAGAATAGAGCTACCACAAGACATCAAATCGTCGCCTAATGACTCGCCCAATGTCATATACTCAATGGACACCGTATCACCCGCTAGATCGAACAAAGCATAGACAAGGCGAGTCCAATCAATCGAGCCAAACTGTGACATCGATGAGATGAGGCCTTACGAGATGCTCGTTCAATGACATCATGTTCTATAGACACTGAGCACAAGCAAGAACTATCGAATATGGACAAAGAATAGAGCTACCACGAGACATCATATCATCGCCGAATGACTCGTGCAATGTCATATACTTAATGGACACCTTTTCACCGGCTGGAACCAATGAAGCATAGACAAGGCGAGTCCAATCAATCCGGCTAAACTGTGACGTCGATGACATGAGGCCTTACGAGATGCTCGTTCAATGTCAGCATGTTCTATAGACACTGACCACTAGCGAGAACTATCGAATATGGACAAAGAATAGAGGTACCACGAGACATCATATCATCGGTGAATGACTGGCCCAATATCATATAATCAATGGACACCGTTTCTCAAGCTAGAACCAATGAAGCAAAGACAAGGTGAGTCCAGTCAATCGGGCTAAACTATGACGTCGATGACATGAGGCCTTACGAGATGCTCGTTCAATGTCATCACGCTCGATAGACACCATATCACCAGGAAGAACTATTGAGTGTGGACAAACAATAGGGCTACCACGAGACATCATATCGTCACCGAATGACTCGTCCAGTGTCATATACTTAATGGACATCGTATCACCCGCTAGAACGAACGAACCATAGACAAGGCGAGTCCAATCAGTCGGGCCAAACTATGATGTCGATGAGATGAGGCCTTACGAGATGCTCGTTCAATGTCATCATGTTCTATAGACACTGATCACTAGCGAGAACTATGGAATATGGACAAAGAATAGAGCTACCTCGAGACATCATATCCTCGCCGAATGACTCGTGCAATGTCATATAATCAATGGACACCGTTTCACAAGCTAGAAGCAATGAAGTATAGACAAGGTCAGAACAGTCAATTGGGCTAAACTATGATGTAGATGACATGAGGCCTTACGAGATGCTCATTCAATGTCATCACGCTCGATAGACACCATATCACCAGCAAGAACTATTGAGTGTGGACAAAGAATAGGGCCACCACGAGACATCATATCGTCACCGAATGACTCGTCCAATGTCATATACTCAATGGACATCGTATCACCCGCTAGAACGAACGAACGATAGACAAGGCGAGTCCAATCAGTCGGGCCAAACTATGATGTCGATGAGATGAGGCCTTACGAGATGCTCGTTCAACGTCATCATGCTCTATAGACACCATATCACCAGCAAGAACTATCGAGTGTGGAAAAAGAATAGAGCTACCACAAGACATCATATCGTCACCGAATGACTCGTGCAATGTCATATACTCAATGGACACCATTTCACCGGCTGGAACCAACGAAGCATAGACAAGGCGAGTCCAATCAATCAGGCTAAACTGTGACGTCGATGACATGAGGCCTTACGAGATGCTCGTTCAATGTCATCATGTTCTATAGACACTGATCACTAGCGAGAACTATGGAATATGGACAAAGAATAGAGCTACCTCGAGACATCATATCATCGCCGAATGACTCGTGCAATGTCATATAATCAATGGACACCGTTTCACACGCTAGAAGCAATGAAGTATAGACAAGGTCAGGACAGTCAATTGGGCTAAACTATGATGTAGATGACATGAGGCCTTACGAGATGCTCGTTCAATGTCATCACGCTCGATAGACACCATATCACCAGCAAGAACTATTGAGTGTGGACAAAGAATAGGGCCACCACGAGACATCATATCGTCACCGAATGACTCGTCCAATGTCATATACTCAATGGACATCGTATCACCCGCTAGAACGAACGAACGATAGACAAGGCGAGTCCAATCAGTCGGGCCAAACTATGATGTCGATGAGATGAGGCCTTACGAGATGCTCGTTCAACGTCATCATGCTCTATAGACACCATATCACCAGCAAGAACTATCGAGTGTGGAAAAAGAATAGAGCTACCACAAGACATCATATCGTCACCGAATGACTCGTGCAATGTCATATACTCAATGGACACCATTTCACCGGCTGGAACCAACGAAGCATAGACAAGGCGAGTCCAATCAATCAGGCTAAACTGTGACGTCGATGACATGAGGCCTTACGAGATTCTCGTTCAATGTCATCATGTTCTATAGACACTGATCACTAGTGAGAACTATGGAATACGGACAAAGAATAGAGCTACCTCGAGACATCATATCATCGCCGAATGACTCGTCCAATGTCATATAATCAATGGAGACCGTTTCACAAGCTAGAACCAATGAAGCATAGACAAGGTCAGTACAGTCGATTGGGCTAAACTATGATGTCGATGACATGAGGCCTTACGAGATGCTCATTCAATGTCATCACGCTCGATAGACACCATATCACCAGCAAGAACTATCGAGTGTGGACAAAGAATAGGGCTACCACGAGGCACCATATCGTCACCGAATGACTCGTCGAATGTCATATACTCAATGGACATCGTATCACCCGCTAGAACGAACGAACCATAGACAAGGCGAGTCCAATCAGTCGGGCCAAACTATGATGTCGATGAGATGAGGCCTTACGAGATGCTCGTTCAACGTCATCATGCTCTATAGACACCATATCACCAGCAAGAACTATCGAGTGTGGACAAAGAATAGAGCTACCACGAGACATCATATTGTCGCCGAATGACTCGTCCAATGTCATATACTCAATGGACACCGTATCACATGCTAGATCGAACAAAGCATAGACAAGGCGAGTCCAATCAGTCGGGCCAAACTGTGATGTCGATGAGATGAGGCCTTACGAGATGCTCGTTCAATGACATCATGTTCTATAGACACTGAGCACAAGCAAGAACTATCGAATATGGACAAAGAATAGAGCTACCACGAGACATCATATCGTCGCCGAATGACTCGCCCAGTGTCATATACTCAATGAACACTATTTCACCGGCTAGAACCAATGAAGCATAGACAAGGCGAGTCCAATCAATCAGGCTAAACTGTAACGTCGATGACATGAGGCCTTACGAGATGCTCGTTCAATGTCATCATGTTCTATAGACACTGATCACTAGCGAGAACTATGGAATATGGACAAAGAATAGAGCTACCTCGAGACATCATATCATCGCCGAATGACTCGTGCAATGTCATATAATCAATGGACACCGTTTCACAAGCTAGAACCAATGAAGTATAGACAAGGTCAGTACAGTCAATTGGGCTAAACTATGATGTAGATGACATGAGGCCTTACGAGATGCTCGTTCAATGTCATCACGCTCGATAGACACCATATCACCAACAAGAACTATCGAGTGTGGACAAAGAATAGAGCTACCACGAGACATCATATTGTCGCCGAATGACTCGTCCAATGTCATATACTCAATTGACACCGTATCACCCGCTAGATCGAACAAAGCATAGACAAGGCGAGTCCAATCAGTCGGGCCAAACTGTGACATCGATGAGATGAGGCCTTACGAGATGCTCGTTCAATGACATCATGTTCTATAGACACTAGGCACTAGCAAGAACTATCGAATATGGACAAAGAATAGAGCTACCACGAGACATCAAATCGTCGCCGAATGACTCGCCCAATGTCATATACTCAATGGACACCGTATCACCCGCTAGATCGAACAAAGCATAGACAAGGCGAGTCCAATCAATCGAGCCAAACTGTGACATCGATGAGATGAGGCCTTACGAGATGCTCGTTCAATGACATCATGTTCTATAGACACTGAGCACAAGCAAGAACTATCGAATATGGACAAAGAATAGAGCTACCACGAGACATCATATCGTCGCCGAATGACTCGTGCAGTGTCATATACTTAATGGACACCATTTCACCTGCTGGAACCAATGAAGCATAGACAAGGCGAGTCCAATCAATCCGGCTAAACTGTGACGTCGATGACATGAGGCCTTACGAGATGCTCGTTCAATGTCATCATGTTCTATAGACACTGACCACTAGCGAGAACTATCGAATATGGACAAAGAATAGAGGTACC
This sequence comes from Eleusine indica, assembly GCA_030378355.1. Classification (NCBI taxonomy): domain Eukaryota; kingdom Viridiplantae; phylum Streptophyta; class Magnoliopsida; order Poales; family Poaceae; genus Eleusine; species Eleusine indica. The sequence goes on along the minus strand of JARKIM010000022.1, from coordinate 129,254 downwards.
ACGAGACATCATATCATCGCTGAATGACTGGCCCAATATCATATAATCAATGGACACCGTTTCACAAGCTAGAACCAATGAAGCATAGACAAGGTCAGTACAGTCGATTGGGCTAAACTATGATGTCGATGACATGAGGCCTTACGAGATGATCGTTCAATGTCATCACGCTCGATAGACACCATATCACCAGCAAGAACTATCGAGTGTGGATAAAGAATAGGGCTACCACGAGACACCATATCGTCACCGAATGACTCGTCGAATGTCATATACTCAATGGACATCGTATCACCCGCTAGAACGAACAAACCATAGACAAGGCGAGTCCAATCAGTCGGGCCAAACTATGATGTCGATGAGATGAGGCCTTACGAGATGCTCGTTCAACGTCATCATGCTCTATAGACACCATATCACCAACAAGAACTATCGAGTGTGGACAAAGAATAGAGCTACCACAAGACATCATATCGTCCCCGAATGACTCGTCCAATGTCATATACTCAATTGACACCGTATCACCCGCTAGATCGAACAAAGCATAGACAAGGCGAGTCCAATCAGTCGGGCCAAACTGTGATGTCGATGAGATGAGGCCTTACGAGATGCTCGTTCAATGACATCATGTTCTATAGACACTGAGCACAAGCAAGAACTATCGAATATGGACAAAGAATAGAGCTACCACGAGACATCATATCGTCGCCGAATGACTCGCCCAATGTCATATACTCAATGAACACTATTTCACCGGCTGGAACCAATGAAGCATAGACAAGGCGAGTCCAATCAATCAGGCTAAACTGTAACGTCGATGACATGAGGCCTTACGAGATGCTCGTTCAATGTCATCATGTTCTATAGACACTGATCACTAGCGAGAACTATGGAATATGGACAAAGAATAGAGCTACCTCGAGACATCATATCATCGCCGAATGACTCGTGCAATGTCATATAATCAATGGACACCGTTTCACAAGCTAGAACCAATGAAGTATAGACAAGGTCAGTACAGTCAATTGGGCTAAACTATGATGTAGATGACATGAGGCCTTACGAGATGCTCGTTCAATGTCATCACGCTCGATAGACACCATATCACCAACAAGAACTATCGAGTGTGGACAAAGAATAGAGCTACCACGAGACATCATATTGTCGCCGAATGACTCGTCCAATGTCATATACTCAATTGACACCGTATCACACGCTAGATCGAACAAAGCATAGACAAGGCGAGTCCAATCAATCGGGCCAAACTGTGACATCGATGAGATGAGGCCTTACGAGATGCTCGTTCAATGACATCATGTTCTATAGACACTGAGCACTAGCAAGAACTATCGAATATGGACAAAGAATAGAGCTACCACGAGACATCAAATCGTCGCCGAATGACTCGCCCAATGTCATATACTCAATGGACACCGTATCACCCGCTAGATCGAACAAAGCATAGACAAGGCGAGTCCAATCAATCGAGCCAAACTGTGACATCGATGAGATGAGGCCTTACGAGATGCTCGTTCAATGACATCATGTTCTATAGACACTGAGCACAAGCAAGAACTATCGAATATGGACAAAGAATAGAGCTACCACGAGACATCATATCGTCGCCGAATGACTCGTGCAATGTCATATACTTAATGGACACCATTTCACCTGCTGGAACCAATGAAGCATAGACAAGGCGAGTCCAATCAATCCGGCTAAACTGTGACGTCGATGACATGAGGCCTTACGAGATGCTCGTTCAATGTCATCATGTTCTATAGACACTGACCACTAGCGAGAACTATCGAATATGGACAAAGAATAGAGGTACCACGAGACATCATATCATCGCTGAATGACTGGCCCAATATCATATAATCAATGGACACCGTTTCACAAGCTAGAACCAATGAAGCATAGACAAGGTCAGTACAGTCGATTGGGCTAAACTATGATGTCGATGACATGAGACCTTACGAGATGATCGTTCAATGTCATCACGCTCGATAGACACCATATCACCAGCAAGAACTATCGAGTGTGGATAAAGAATAGGGCTACCACGAGACACCATATCGTCACCGAATGACTCGTCGAATGTCATATACTCAATGGACATCGTATCACCCGCTAGAACGAACGAACCATAGACAAGGCGAGTCCAATCAGTCGGGCCAAACTATGATGTCGATGAGATGAGGCCTTACGAGATGCTCGTTCAACGTCATCATGCTCTATAGACACCATATCACCAACAAGAACTATCGAGTGTGGACAAAGAATAGAGCTACCACGAGACATCATATTGTCGCCGAATGACTCGTCCAATGTCATATACTCAATTGACACCGTATCACCCGCTAGATCGAACAAAGCATAGACAAGGCGAGTCCAATCAGTCGGGCCAAACTGTGATGTCGATGAGATGAGGCCTTACGATATGCTCGTTCAATGACATCATGTTCTATAGACTCTGAGCACAAGCAAGAACTATCGAATATGGACAAAGAATAGAGCTACCACGAGACATCATATCGTCGCCGAATGACTCGCCCAATGTCATATACTCAATGAACACTATTTCACCGGCTGGAACCAATGAAGCATAGACAAGGCGAGTCCAATCAATCAGGCTAAACTGTAACGTCGATGACATGAGGCCTTACGAGATGCTCGTTCAATGTCATCATGTTCTATAGACATTGATCACTAGCGAGAACTATGGAATATGGACAAAGAATAGAACTACCTCGAGACATCATATCATCGCCGAATGACTCGTCCAATGTCATATAATCAATGGACACCGTTTCACAAGCTAGAACCAATGAAGCATAGACAAGGTCAGTACAGTCAATTGGGCTAAACTATGATGTCGATGACATGAGGCCTTACGAGATGCTCGTTCAATATCATCACGCTCGATAGACACCATATCACTAGCAAGAACTATCGAGTGTGGACAAAGAATAGGGCTACCACGAGACATCAAATCGTCGCCTAATGACTCGCCCAATGTCATATACTCAATGGACACCGTATCACCCGCTAGATCGAACAAAGCATAGACAAGGCGAGTCCAATCAATCGAGCCAAACTATGACATCGATGAGATGAGGCCTTACGAGATACTCGTTCAGTGACATCATGTTCTATAGACACTGAGCAGAAGCAAGAACTATCGAATATGGACAAAGAATAGAGCTACCACGAGACATCATATCGTCGCCGAATGACTCGTGCAATGTCATATACTTAATGGACACCATTTCACCTGCTGGAACCAATGAAGCATAGACAAGGCGAGTCCAATCAATCCGGCTAAACTGTGACGTCGATGACATGAGGCCTTATGAGATGCTCGTTCAATGTCATCATGTTCTATAGACACTGACCACTAGCGAGAACTATCGAATATGGACAAAGAATAGAGGTACCACGAGACATCATATCATCGCTGAATGACTGGCCCAATATCATATAATCAATGGACACCGTTTCACAAGCTAGAACCAATGAAGCATAGACAAGGTCAGTACAGTCGATTGGGCTAAACTATGATGTCGATGACATGAGGCCTTACGAGATGATCGTTCAATGTCATCACACTCGATAGACACCATATCACCAGCAAGAACTATCGAGTGTGGATAAAGAATAGGCTACCACGAGACACCATATCGTCACCGAATGACTCGTCGAATGTCATATACTCAATGGACATCGTATCACCCGCTAGAACGAACGAACCATAGACAAGGCGAGTCCAATCAGTCGGGCCAAACTATGATGTCGATGAGATGAGGCCTTACGAGATGCTCGTTCAACGTCATCATGCTCTATAGACACCATATCACCAACAAGAACTATCGAGTGTGGACAAAGAATAGAGCTACCACGAGACATCATATTGTCGCCGAATGACTCGTCCAATGTCATATACTCAATTGACACCGTATCACCCGCTAGATCGAACAAAGCATAGACAAGGCGAGTCCAATCAGTCGGGCCAAACTGTGATGTCGATGAGATGAGGCCTTACGAGATGCTCGTTCAATGACATCATGTTCTATAGACACTGAGCACAAGCAAGAACTATCGAATATGGACAAAGAATAGAGCTACCACGAGACATCATATCGTCGCCGAATGACTCGCCCAATGTCATATACTCAATGAACACTATTTCACCGGCTGGAACCAATGAAGCATAGACAAGGCGAGTCCAATCAATCAGGCTAAACTATAACGTCGATGACATGAGGCCTTACGAGATGCTCGTTCAATGTCATCATGTTCTATAGACACTGATCACTAGCGAGAACTATGGAATATGGACAAAGAATAGAGCTACCTCGAGACATCATATCATCGCCGAATGACTCGTCCAATGTCATATAATCAATGGACACCGTTTCACAAGCTAGAACCAATGAAGCATAGACAAGGTCAGTACAGTCAATTGGGCTAAACTATGATGTCGATGACATGAGGCCTTACGAGATGCTCGTTCAATGTCATCACGCTCGATAGACACCATATCACCAGCAAGAACTATTGAGTGTGGACAAAGAATAGGGCTACCACGAGACATCATATCGTCACCGAATGACTCGTCCAATGTCATATACTCAATGGACATCGTATCACCCGCTAGAACGAACGAACGATAGACAAGGCGAGTCCAATCAGTCGGGCCAAACTATGATGTCGATGAGATGAGGCCTTACGAGATGCTCGTTCAACGTCATCATGCTCTATAGACACCATATCACCAACAAGAACTATCGAGTGTGGACAAAGAATAGAGCTACCACGAGACATCATATTGTCGCCGAATGACTCGTCCAATGTCATATACTCAATTGACACCGTATCACCCGCTAGATCGAACAAAGCATAGACAAGGCGAGTCCAATCAGTCGGGCCAAACTGTGATGTCGATGAGATGAGGCCTTACGAGATGCTCGTTCAATGACATCATGTTCTATAGACACTGAGCACAAGCAAGAACTATCGAATATGGACAAAGAATAGAGCTACCACGAGACATCATATCGTCGCCGAATGACTCGCCCAATGTCATATACTCAATGAACACTATTTCACCGGCTGGAACTAATGAAGCATAGACAAGGCGAGTCCAATCAATCAGGCTAAACTATAACGTCGATGACATGAGGCCTTACGAGATGCTCGTTCAATGTCATCATGTTCTATAGACACTGATCACTAGCGAGAACTATGGAATATGGACAAAGAATAGAGCTACCTCGAGACATCATATCATCGCCGAATGACTCGTCCAATGTCATATAATCAATGGACACCGTTTCACAAGCTAGAACCAATGAAGCATAGACAAGGTCAGTACAGTCAATTGGGCTAAACTATGATGTCGATGACATGAGGCCTTACGAGATGCTCGTTCAATGTCATCACGCTCGATAGACACCATATCACCAGCAAGAACTATTGAGTGTGGACAAAGAATAGGGCTACCACGAGACATCATATCGTCACCGAATGACTCGTCCAATGTCATATACTCAATGGACATCGTATCACCCGCTAGAACGAACGAACGATAGACAAGGCGAGTCCAATCAGTCGGGCCAAACTATGATGTCGATGAGATGAGGCCTTACGAGATGCTCGTTCAACGTCATCATGCTCTATAGACACCATATCACCAACAAGAACTATCGAGTGTGGACAAAGAATAGAGCTACCACAAGACATCATATCGTCCCCGAATGACTCGTGCAATGTCATATACTCAATGGACACCATTTCACGGGCTGGAACCAACGAAGCATAGACAAGGCGAGTCCAATCAACCAGGCTAAACTGTGACGTCGATGACATGAGGCCTTACGAGATGCTCGTTCAATGTCATCATGTTCTATAGACACTGATCACTAGCGAGAACTATGGAATACGGACAAAGAATAGAGCTACCCCGAGACATCGTATCATCGTCGAATGACTCGTCCAATGTCATATAATCAATGGACACCGTTTCACAAGCTAGAACCAATGAAGCATAGACAAGGTCAGTACAGTCAATTGGGCTAAACTATGATGTCGATGACATGAGGCCTTACGAGATGCTCGTTCAATGTCATCACGCTCGATAGACACCATATCACCAGCAAAACTATCGAGTGTGGACAAAGAATAGGGCTACCACGAGACACTATATCGTCACCGAATGACTCGTCGAATGTCATATATTAATTGGACATCGTATCACCAGCTAGAACGAACGAACCATAGACAAGGCGAGTCCAATCAGTCGGGCCAAACTACGATGTCGACGAGATGAGGCTCTACGAGATGCTCGTTCAATGTCATCATGCTTCTATAGACACCAACCACTAGCAAGAACTATCGAATATGGACAAAGAATAGAGCTACCACGAGACATCAAATCGTCGCCTAATGACTCGCCCAATGTCATATACTCAATGGACACCGTATCACCCGCTAGATCAAACGAACGATAGACAAAGAATAGGGCTACCACGAGACATCATATCGTCACCGAATGACTCGTCCAATGTCATATACTCAATGGACATCGTATCACCCGCTAGAACGAACGAACGATAGACAAGGCGAGTCCAATCAGTCGGGCCAAACTATGATGTCGATGAGATGAGGCCTTACGAGATGCTCGTTCAACGTCATCATGCTCTATAGACACCATATCACCAGCAAGAACTATCGAGTGTGGACAAAGAATAGCACAAGACATCATATCGTCACCGAATGACTCGTGCAATGTCATGTAATCAATGGACACCGTTTCACAAGCTAGAACCAATGAAGCATAGACAAGGTCAGTACAGTCAATTGGGCTAAACTATGATGTCGATGACATGAGGCCTTACGAGATGCTCGTTCAATGTCATCACGCTCGATAGACACCATATCACCAGCAAGAACTATCGAGTGTGGACAAAGAATAGGGCTACCACGAGACACCATATCGTCACCGAATGACTCGTCGAATGTCATATAATCAATGGACACCGTTTCACAAGCTAGAACCAATGAGGCATAGACAAGGTGAGTACAGTCAATTGGGCTAAACTCTGATGTCGATGACATGAGGCCTTACGAGATGCTCGTTCAATGTCATCACGCTCGATAGACACCATATGACCAGCAAGAACTATCGAGTGTGGACAAAGAATAGGGCTACCACGAGACACCATATCGTCACCGAATGACTCGTCGAATGTCATATACTCAATGGACATCGTATCACCCGCTAGAACGAACGAACCATAGACAAGGCGAGTCCAATCAGTCGGGCCAAACTATGATGTCGATGAGATGAGGCTCTACGAGATACTCGTTCAACGTCATCATGCTCTATAGACACCAACCACTAGCAAGAACTATCGAATATGGACAAAGAATAGAGCTACCACGAGACATCAAATCGTCACCTAATGACTCGCCCAATGTCATATACTCAATGGACACCATATCACCCGCTAGAACGAACGAAGCATAGACAAGGCGAGTCCAATCAATCGAGCCAGACTGTGACATCGATGAGATGAGGCCTTACGAGATGCTCATTCAACGTCCTCATGCTCTATAGACACCATCCACTAGCAAGAACTATCGAATATAGACAAAGAATAGAGCTACCACGAGACATCATATCGTCGCCGAATGACTCGTCCAATGTCATATACTTAATGGACACCATTTCACCTGCTGGAACCAATGAAGCATAGACAAGGCGAGTCCAATCAATCCGGCTAAACTGCGACGTCGATGACATGAGGCCTTACGAGATGCTCGTTCAATGTCATCATGTTCTATAGACACTGAACACTAGCGAGAACTATGGAATATGGACAAAGAATAGAGGTACCACGAGACATTATCATCACCGAATGACTCGTCCAATGTCATATAATCAATGGACACCGTTTCACAAGCTAGAACCAATGAGGCATAGACAAGGTCAGTACAGTCAATTGGGCTAAACTCTGATGTCGATGACATGAGGCCTTACGAGATGCTCGTTCAATGTCATCACGCTCGATAGACACCATATCACCAGCAAGAACTATCGAGTGTGGACAAAGAATAGGGCTACCACGAGACACCATATCGTCACCGAATGACTCGTCGAATGTCATATAATCAATGGACACCGTTTCACAAGCTAGAACCAATGAGGCATAGACAAGGTCAGTACAGTCAATTGGGCTAAACTCTGATGTCGATGACATGAGGCCTTACGAGATGCTCGTTCAATGTCATCACGCTCGATAGACACCATATCACCAGCAAGAACTATCGAGTGTGGACAAAGAATAGGGCTACCACGAGACACCATATCGTCACCGAATGACTCGTCGAATGTCGTATACTCAATGGACATCGTATCACCCGCTAGAACGAACGAACCATAGACAAGGCGAGTCCAATCAGTCGGGCCAAACTATGATGTCGATGAGATGAGGCTCTACGAGATGCTCGTTCAACGTCATCATGCTCTATAGACACCAACCACTAGCAAGAACGATCGAATATGGACAAAGAATAGAGCTACCACGAGACATCATATCGTCGCCAAATGACTCGTCCAATGTCATATACTTAATGGACACCATTTAACCTGCTGGAACCAATGAAGCATAGACAAGGCGAGTCCAATCAATCCGGCTAAACTGCGACGTCGATGACATGAGGCCTTACGAGATGCTCGTTCAATGTCATCATGTTCTATAGACACTGACCACTAGCGAGAACTATCGAATATGGACAAAGAATAGAGGTACCACGAGACATCATATCATCGCTGAATGACTGGCCCAATATAATATAATCAATGGACACCGTTTCACAAGCTAGAACCAATGAAGCATAGACAAGGTGAGTCTAGTGAATCGGGCTAAACTATGACGTCGATGGCATGAGGCCTTACAAGATGCTCGTTCAATGTCATCACGCTCGATAGACACCATATCACCAGCAAGAACTATGGAGTGTGGACAAAGAATAGGGCTACCACGAGACATCATATCGTCACCGAATGACTCGTCCAATGTCATATACTCAATGGACATCGTATCACCCGCTAGAACGAATGAACCATAGACAAGGCGAGTCCAATCCGTGGGGCCAAACTATGATGTCGATGAGATGAGGCCTTACGAGATGCTCGTTCAACGTCATCATGCTCTATAGACATCATATCACCAGCAAGAACTATCGAGTGTGGACAAAGAATAGAGCTACCACGAGACATCATATCGTCGCCGAATGATTCGCCCAATGTCATATACTCAATGGACAACAATTTCACCGGCTGGATCCAATGAAGCATAGACAAGGCGAGTCCAATCAATCAGGCTAAACTGTGACGTCGATGACATGAGGCCTTACGAGATGCTCGTTCAATGTCATCATGTTCTATAGACACTGATCACTAGCGAGAACTATGGAATATGGACAAAGAATAGAGGTACCACGAGACATCCTATCATCGCCGAATGACTCGTCCAATGTCATATAATCAATGGACACCGTTTCACAAGCTAGAACCAATGAGGCATAGACAAGGTCAGTACAGTCAATTGGGCTAAACTCTGATGTCGATAACATGAGGCCTTACGAGATGCTCGTTCAATGTCATCATGTTCTATAGACACTGATCACTAGCGAGAACTATGGAATATGGACAAAGAATAGAGGTACCACGAGACATCATATCATCGCCGAATGACTCGTCGAATGTCATATAATCAATGGACACCGTTTCACAAGCTAGAACCAATGAGGCATAGACAAGGTCAGTACAGTCAATTGGGCTAAACTCTGATGTCGATGACATGAGGCCTTACGAGATGCTCGTTCAATGTCATCACGCTCGATAGACACCATATCACCAGCAAGAACTATCGAGTGTGGACAAAGAATAGGGCTACCATGAGACACCATATCGTCACCGAATGACTCGTCGAATGTCATATACTCATTGGACATCGTATCACCCGCTAGAACGAACGAACCATAGACAAGGCGAGTCCAATCAGTCGGGCCAAACTATGATGTCGATGAGATGAGGCTCTACGAGATGCTCGTTCAACGTCATCATGCTCTATAGACACCAACCACTAGCAAGAACGATCGAATATGGACAAAGAATAGAGCTACCACGAGACATCATATCGTCGCCAAATGACTCGTCCAATGTCATATACTTAATGGACACCATTTAACCTGCTGGAACCAATGAAGCATAGACAAGGCGAGTCCAATCAATCCGGCTAAACTGCGACGTCGATGACATGAGGCCTTACGAGATGCTCGTTCAATGTCATCATGTTCTATAGACACTGACCACTAGCGAGAACTATCGAATATGGACAAAGAATAGAGGTACCACGAGACATCATATCATCGCTGAATGACTGGCCCAATATAATATAATCAATGGACACCGTTTCACAAGCTAGAACCAATGAAGCATAGACAAGGTGAGTCTAGTCAATCGGGCTAAACTATGACGTCGATGGCATGAGGCCTTACAAGATGCTCGTTCAATGTCATCACGCTCGATAGACACCATATCACCAGCAAGAACTATGGAGTGTGGACAAAGAATAGGGCTACCACGAGACATCATATCGTCACCGAATGACTCGTCCAATGTCATATACTCAATGGACATCGTATCACCCGCTAGAACGAATGAACCATAGACAAGGCGAGTCCAATCCGTGGGGCCAAACTATGATGTCGATGAGATGAGGCCTTACGAGATGCTCGTTCAACGTCATCATGCTCTATAGACACCATATCACCAGCAAGAACTATCGAGTGTGGACAAAGAATAGGGCTACCACGAGACATCATATCGTCACCGAATGACTCGTCCAATGTCATATACTCAATGGACATCGTATCACCCGCTAGAACGAATGAACCATAGACAAGGCGAGTCCAATCCGTGGGGCCAAACTATGATGTCGATGAGATGAGGCCTTACGAGATGCTCGTTCAACGTCATCATGCTCTATAGACACCATATCACCAGCAAGAACTATCGAGTGTGGACAAAGAATAGAGCTACCATGAGACACCATATAGTCACCGAATGACTCGTCGAATGTCATATACTTAATGGACATCGTGTCAACCGCTAGAACGAACGAACCATTGACAAGGCGAGTCCAATCAGTCGGGCCAAACTATGATGTCGATGAGATGAGGCTCTACGAGATGCTCGTTCAACGTCATCATGCTCTATAGACACCAACCACTAGCAAGAACTATCGAATATGGACAAAGAATAGAGCTACCACGAGACATCAAATCGTCACCTAATGACTCGCCCAATGTCATATACTCAATGGACACCATATCACCCGCTAGAACGAACAAAGCATAGACAAGGCGAGTCCAATCAATCGGGCCAGACTGTGACATCGATGAGATGAGGCCTTACGAGATGCTCATTCAACGTCCTCATGCTCTATAGACACCATCCACTAGCAAGAACTATCGAATCTGGACAAAGAATAGAGCTACCACGAGACATCATATCGTCGCCGAATGACTCGTCCAATGTCATATACTTAATGGACACCATTTCACCTGCTGGAACCAATGAAGCATAGACAAGGCGAGTCCAATCAATCCGGCTAAACTGCGACGTCGATGACATGAGGCCTTACGAGATGCCCGTTCAATGTCATCATGTTCTATAGACACTGATCACTAGCGAGAACTATGGAATATGGACAAAGAATAGAGGTACCACGAGACATCATATCATCGCCGAATGACTCATCCAATGTCATATAATCAATGGACACCGTTTCACAAGCTAGAACCAATGAGGCATAGACAAGGTCAGTACAGTCAATTGGGCTAAACTGTGATGTCGATGACATGAGGCCTTACGAGATGCTCGTTCAATGTCATCACGCTCGATAGACACCATATCACCAGCAAGAACTATCGAGTGTGGACAAAGAATAGGGCTACCACGAGACACCATATCGTCACCGAATGACTACCACGCTCGATAGACACCATATCACCAGCAAGAACTATCGAGTTGGTTCAGCGATTGCATTGGCGCTTCGGCTTGCTCGTCGTAGTCGGATCGTGAGGGTCAACATCCACCAAATCGAAGTTATCTCCACTCGCCGAAAGATCGGGCACTCTACACCTATCAAGTGGTATCAGATTCCAGTGTTTCTCGGTGAGTTTTATCCAAGTCCACATAAAAAGAAAACTACAAAAAAAAAAAGTTTACCCCAGTACGGTTTTGAGCCTTGCACTTTCGTTCAATAATTTGCGTTGTTGAGTTTTTGTGCTTTCGCTTTTGATCGTTGCTGGTACACTGTGTTTCATCGTTTTCTTCCAATCATCGTCGTATCCTTCCGCCGTGCCGCGTGTTTTCACCACCACCGTTCGCTTTCCGCCGCATCTGTTTACCCCGTCTCGCTTGCCAAATTTTTCCACTGCACCGTGAGTCCGGGTCAATCACTGCCTCGACGAGCGAGTCCTACTCGGTTATGTCGTGACCCGCTCGCCTCGCCCTGTGTTTAGTTCTGTTCGGTTTCGTGTGTCCCGCTCGCCTCGCTGATCGAGTCCTACTCGGTTACGTCGTGACCCGCTCGCCTCGCCCTGTGTTTAGTTCTGTTCGGTTTCGTGTGTCCCGCTCGCCTCGCTGATCGAGTCCTACTCGGTTACGTCGTGACCCGCTCGCCTCGCCCTGTGTTTGTTTCTGCTCGGTTTCGTTTGTTCCTACCCTAGAGAGAGAGAGAGAAAAAAAAAGTGCTTGTGCTTAATTGCTTATTTGAGGTCTCATTGTTTATATTTTCAGCAAAAAGTATTAAAAAAAAGAGAAAAAAAAAGAAAAAAAAGAAAAAAAAGAGAAAAAAAAGAAAGAAAAAAAAAGAGAGAAAAAAAAAGAGCGGCCGAGCAACACAGGCGACGCGTTCTTGCTGCACTTTGTTTTGATCCTTTTTCCTTTTGCACTTGTACCGGCAGCAATCTTTTCGTGTTTAGCACCATTATTCAGCTTTGCAGTTATTGTTTGAATTGTGCTAACCCTTGGATTTAGTGCAGCCTCCTAGCCCCACAAATTTTCTACTACAAGCAGGTTTTTGTTTCACCACGCAATCGCTCCACCAATCTTCCACCGGTTTTACCTGTGGTTGCAGTTCACGCTTGCGTGCTTGGTAAGGACGGGTAAGAATTTCATAACAGCTTTTTGATTGAGCTTTTCATCCACCACTCACCTCTCGTTGTAGGATCCCGCTTTTTGTATTGCTTGTGTTTCTATGGCAGAAAACAGCTCGAAGTCGGAGGAGCTCACCATCCAGGATATCCAGGCACAGGTAGATGGTCTACAAAACAACATGAAGACGATGCACGAGAGACTTGACTCTACGGTCACTTCGTCGAATGAGCGTTTTGATCAACTGGACCTTGCTGATACGGCTGCCCGCACCACGCTCGCGACGATCATGACTCGTCTTGAGGCCATGTCGACGCAGCTTGGGACCATGACGACGCAGCTCACGGAGTTGCAACATGCACGTGACTACGGCGCCGACACCGAGCAGGACGACGACAATCGCCGTGGTCGTGCTCGTAGGGTACGTGTTCCTATTAATGATTCTTTTGCCAAAATAAAATTTCGTATTCCCACTTTTAATGGCAAATATGATCCGGGTGCTTATCTTGATTGGGAATTAGAGGTTGAACAAAAATTTGCATGCCATGATATTCCTGCTAATTTACAAGTTAAGGCTGCTATTAGTGAATTTACTGAATTTGCTTTACTTTGGTGGCGTGAGTATAGACAAAGATATCCTGATAATATTCCAGCCACTTGGACGGCATTAAAAGCTGCTATGCGTCATCGTTTTGTGCCGTCATATTATGCTAGAGATTTGCTTAATCAAATGCAGCATTTTCAACAACGTTCACTTTCTGTAGAGGATTATTATCAAGCTTTGCAAAAGGGTATGATTCGCTGTGGTTTAGTTGAACTGGATGATGCTGCTATGGCTCGCTTTAGGGGTGGGTTAAATCGTGAAATTCAGAATATTCTTGATTATAAGCATTATGATGATATGACCACCTTATTTGAATATGCTTGTAAAGCTGAACGTGAAGTGCAGGATCGACAATCTTCGTCAAGACCTAACATTTTTGTTGGGTCCAAGACGCCTTCAGCTCCACGGTCGACACCTCCTTCCACGTCGCGCGACCACTCCTCGACCACGTCCAAGTCAAGTGCTCCATCCACGGCCAAATCTGCCTCGTTCGTGCCGTCCTCCTCGTCGTCTGGACGAGCTCATGATATTCAATGTCACCGTTGCCGAGGATTTGGTCATGTGATACGCGATTGTCCAAATAAACGAACTATGTTGATTCGTGACGACGGTGGGTATTCTTCTGCTAGTGATTCTGAGGATATTCAGCAGACTATGCTTGCCACTAATCATGCAGATAATACGGAGCTTCATGTCGACTCTAGTGCCGCCGACAGGTATGCCACTCTTGTTGTGCAGCGTGTTCTTAGTACACAGGTCGTTCAGGATGAAAAGCATCAGCGCCACAACATTTTTCATATCAAAGGCGTTGTGCAAGAACGAGCGGTCCGTATAATCATCGATGGTGGCAGTTGCAACAATTTGGCTAGTACGACCTTGGTGGAGCAGTTGTCATTGCCAACAAGGAAGCATCCACATCCTTATCACGTTCAATGGCTTAATGATGGCGGCAAAATAAACGTAACGCGCTCGGTACGTGTTTCTTTCTCTCTTGGCGCCTATTCTGATTTTGTAGATTGTGATGTTGTTCTAATGGAAGCATGCTCTTTGTTGCTTGGCCGTCCTTGGCAATATGATGTTGATAGTGTTCATCATGGTCGCTCCAATTATTATTCCTTCATGTTCAAGGGTCAGAAAATTGTTATTCATCCTATGACACCTGAACAAGTTCTTAAAGATGATATTGCTCGAGCGACAAAAGCTGCAAAATTGGTTACATCGCCTCCTGTTGCACCTGTTCAACATGAGATCAAATTGAATAACCCTATCTTGCTTGCTACACGTGCTGATTTTGATGAATTATATGATACCAATCTGCTTTGCTATGCGCTAGTTTGCTCTCGTATGCTTGTTTCACTAGATGAGGCGCCTATGTTGCATATTCCTCCTGCTGTTGCTAACCTTTTGCAGGTCTATAAAGATGTTTTTCCCACTGAATTGCCGCCGGGTCTTCCTCCTATTCGTGGCATAGAACATCAGATTGATTTAATTCCAGGCGCACAGCTTCCTAATCGCGCCCCGTACCGCACAAATCCTGAGGAGACGAAAGAAATTCAGCGTCAAGTGCAGGCATTGCTTGATAAAGGTTACATTCGTGAGTCTCTCAGCCCTTGTTCGGTTCCTGTTTTGCTTGTTCCTAAGAAAGATGGTTCTTGGCGTATGTGTGTAGATTGTCATGCAATTAACAATATTACAATTCGTTATCGATATCCTATACCACGCCTTGATGATATGCTTGATGAACTTAGTGGTGCCACAATTTTCTCTAAGGTTGATTTGCGTAGTGGTTACCATCAAATAAGAATGAAATTAGGAGATGAATGGAAAACGGCTTTTAAAACTAAATTTGGCTTGTATGAATGGTTGGTTATGCCGTTTGGATTGTCTAATGCTCCTAGCACTTTTATGCGCTTAATGAATGAAGTTCTTCGGCCTTTCATTGGAATATTTGTTGTTGTCTATTTTGATGATATCCTTATATACAGCAAATCCATGAATGAGCATTTAGATCATTTGCGTGCTGTTTTTGATGCTTTGCGTGCTGCTCACTTGTTTGGGAACATGGAAAAATGCACTTTTTGCACGAACATGGAAAAATGCACTTTTTGCACGCAACGTGTTTCGTTTCTTGGATATGTTGTTACTCCACAGGGCATTGAGGTCGATAGCAGCAAGGTGGACGCCATTCAGAGTTGGCCCCAACCGACGACGGTCACACAGGTTCGCAGTTTTCTTGGTCTTGCAGGCTTCTATCGTCGTTTTGTGCGGAATTTCAGTTCTATTGCTGCACCATTACATGAGCTGACCAAGAAGGGTGCGCCATTTGAGTGGGACGCACCACAAGACGACGCATTCAACACTTTAAAGGAACGGTTAACTCATGCTCCTCTCTTACAATTGCCTAATTTTGATAAAGTGTTTGAATTGGAATGTGATGCTAGTGGAATTGGTTTGGGTGCTGTTTTGTTGCAAGATCATAAACCCATTGCTTATTTTAGTGAGAAGTTAAGTGGTGCTGCTCTTAAATATTCCACTTATGATAAAGAACTCTATGCTTTAGTAAGAACTTTGCAAACATGGCAGCATCATTTATGGCCTCGCGAATTTATTATTCATTCTGATCATGAGGCTTTGAAACATATTAGAATCCAAACTAATCTGAATCGTCAACATGCTAAATGGGTTGAATTTATTGAATCTTTTCCATACATCATTAAACATAAAAACGGGAAGGAAAATATGATTGCCGATGCTTTGTCTCGTCGTTATATGATGCTGTCCCAATTAGACTTTAAAATCTTTGGTTTGCAAGCTTTGAAAGATCAATATGTGAATGATGCTGATTTTCATGATATTATGATGCATTGTAAGGATGGCAAACCTTGGGGCAAATTTCATATGCAGGATGGGTTCCTGTTTCGTGCTAACAAGCTGTGTATTCCAGCTAGCTCGGTTCGTCTTTTGTTGTTACAGGAGGCGCATGGAGGTGGTCTTATGGGTCACTTCAGAGTTTTCAAGACACATGAGGTGTTGGCCGACCATTTCTTTTGGCCACGGATGCGCCGTGATGTTGAGCGCCTTGTTGCACGCTGTACTACATGTCAAAAAGCTAAATCTCGTTTGGGTAATCATGGTTTGTATATGCCCTTCCTGTTCCCTCTTCTCCTTGGCATGATATTTCGATGGATTTTGTTTTGGGATTGCCTCGCACTAAGAAGGGGAGGGACAGTATTTTTGTGGTTGTTGATCGTTTCTCTAAAATGGCTCACTTTATACCTTGTCATAAAACTGATGATGCCTCAAATGTTGCTGAATTGTTCTTTAGAGAGATTGTTAGATTGCATGAAATTCCTAAAACAATTGTCTCTGATCGTGATGCTAAGTTTCTTAGTCATTTTTGGCGTTCTCTTTGGAATAAATTAGGAACTAAGCTGCTGTTTAGTACTACTTGTCATCCTCAAACTGATGGGCAAACTGAGGTAGTAAATAGAAATTTGTCTGCTATGCTTAGAGCTGTTTTAGATAAAAATTTGAGACGTTGGGAAGATTGTTTACCTCATGTTGAATTTGCTTATAATCGTGTCACACATTCTGCCACTAAGATGTGTCCTTTTGAGGTTGTTTATGGCTATGTTCCTAAGGCGCCTATTGATTTGTTTGCTATTGATGCTGAAGATGAACCACATCTTGATGCTCTTGCTCATATTGATCACATGAAACAATTGCATGAAGAAACACAACACAACATTGCCATTGCTAATAAAAAGTATCAAGTTGCTGGTAGTAAAGGTAGAAAACATATTTCTTTTGAACCTGGTGATTTGGTTTGGTTGCACTTGCGTAAAGATAGATTTCCTACTTTGCGTCGTTCTAAACTGATGCCTCGTGCTGCTGGTCCTTTTAAAGTGCTAACGAGGATTAACGATAATGCTTATGTTCTTGACTTGCCCATGGAGTTTGGTGTTTCCACTAGTTTTAATGTTGCAGATTTGAAACCATACTTGGGTGAGGATGATGAGTTGTCGTCGAGGACGACTTCACTTCAAGAAGGGGAGGATGATGAGGACATCAACGACATACGAATAATGACGATGGAAGCTGGCACGCCAAACCAAGCTGTCACGCCTCCACCTCTCGTCATCGCGCCTCCTCGAGTTACGGATCCATCTTCTAACGAGACGACGACGTACAAGGGCCCAATCACTAGAGCTCGAGCCCAGGAATTGAAGACGGTTTTGATGCTAAGGAACGACGGCCCAGGATGATGTCGCCCGAAGGCCCACGTGGCCCAAGTCGCACGACTCCCTCTCCACCGCGCGCCTCTCCACTTCAACCGGCCCTAGATGCCTCGTCCTCCCCCTATATAGTCAAGAGCTGCGCCCCTTGTAATCTTTGAGTTTTGTTTTAAGTTTAGCTTAGCTATACATCCGTCTCTCGACGTGAATTCAGAACTCCACCTTCGTGCAATACATCAGATTGCTCGCCTCTAATTCTTGCTCGTTCTTCGATTGCGTGTAAGAATTGATCCTCGTGATCAGGTTGATCTTGTTTACCGTAAGGTTAATATCCTCCGGAAGTTGGTTCAGCGATTGCATTGGCGCTTCGGCTTGCTCGTCGTAGTCGGATCGTGAGGGTCAACATCCACCAAATCGAAGTTATCTCCACTCGCCGAAAGATCGGACACTCTACACCTATCACTCGAGACATCATATCATCGCCGAATGACTCATCCAATGTCATATAATCAATGGACACCGATTCACAAGCTAGAACCAATGAAGCATAGACAAGGTCAGACCAGTCAATTGGGCTAAACTGTGACGTCGATGACATGAGGCCTTCCGAGATGCCGGTTCAATGTCATCACGCTCGATAGATACCATATCACCAGCGAGAACTATCGAGTGTGGATAAAGAATAGGGCTACCATGAGACATCATATCGTCGTCGAATGATTCGTCCAATGTCATATACTCAATGGACAACATTTCACCGGCTAGACCCACCGAAGCATATACAAGGCGAGTCCTATCAATCGGGATATACTATGACGTCGATGACATCAAGCCTTAGGAGATGCCCATTCAATGTCATCATGCTCGATAGGCATTGTATCACCAGCGAGATCTATCGAGGGTGGGCAAAGAATAGGGCTACCATGAGACATCATATCGTCGCCTAATGACTCGCCCAATGTCATATACTCAATGGACACCGTATCACCCGCTAGAACGAACGAAGCATAGACAAGGCGAGTCCAATCAATCGGCCCAAACTGTGACATCGATGAGATGAGGCCTTACGAGATGCTGGTTCATCGTCTTCATGCTCTATAGACACCGACCACTAGCAAGAACTCTCGAATATGGACAAAGAATAGGGCTACCATGAGACATCATATCGTCGCCTAATGACTCGCCCAATGTCATATACTCAATGGACACCGTATCACCCGCTAGAACGAACGAAGCATAGACAAGGCGAGTCCAATCAATCGGCCCAAACTGTGACATCGATGAGATGAGGCCTTACGAGATGCTCGTTCAACGTCTTCATGCTCTATAGACACCGACCACTAGCAAGAACTCTCGAATATGGACAAAGAATAGGGCTACCACGAAACATCATATCGTCGCCTAATGACTCGTCCAATGTCATATACTCAATAGACACCATATCACCCTCTACAACGAACAAAGCAGAGACAAGGCGAGTCCAATCAATGGGGCAAAACTATGACGTCGATGAGTTGATGCGTTACGAGATGCTCGTTCAACGTCATCATGCTCTATAGACACCAACCACTAGCAAGAACTATCGAATATGGACAAATAATAGAGCTACCACGAGACATCATATCGTCGCCGAATGACTCGTCCAATGTCATATACTCAATGGACACCATTTCACCGGCTGGAACCAATGAAGCATAGACAAGGCGAGTCCAATCAATCAGGCTAAACTGTTACGTCGATGACATGAGGCCTTACGAGATGCTCGTTCAATGTCATCATGTTCTATAGACACTGACCACTAGCGAGAACTATGGAATATGGACAAAGAATAGAGCTACCACGAGACATCATATCATCGCCGAATGACTGGCCCAATGTCATATAATCAATGGACACCGTTTCACAAGCTAGAACCAATGAAGCATAGACAAGGTGAGTCCAGTCAACCGGGCTAAACTATGACGTCGATGACATGAGGTCTTACGAGATGCTCGTTCAATGTCATCACGCTCGATAGACACCATATCACCAGCAAGAACTATTCAGTGTGGACAAAGAATAGGGCTACCACGAGACATCATATCGTCACCGAATGACTCGTCCAATGTCATATACTCAATGGACATCGTATCACCCGCTAGAACGAACGAACCATAGACAAGGCGAGTCCAATCAGTCGGGCCAAACTATGATGTCGATGAGATGAGGTCTTACGAGATGCTCGTTCAACGTCATCATGCTCTATAGACACCACATCACCAGCAAGAACTATCGAGTGTGGACAAAGAATAGAGCTACCACGAGACATCATATCGTCGCCGAATGACTCGTCCAATGTCATATACTCAATGGACACTATTTCACCGGCTGGAACCAATGAAGCATAGACAAGGCGAGTCCAATGAACCAGGCTAAACTGTGACATCGATGACATGAGGCCTTACGAGATGCTCGTTCAATGTCATTATGTTCTATAGACACTGACCACTAGCGAGAACTATCGAATATGGACAAAGAATAGAGCTACCTCAAGACATCATATCATCGCCGAATGACTCGGCCAATGTCATATAATCAATGGACACCGTTTCACAAGCTAGAACCAATGAAGCATAGACAAGGTCAGTCCAGTCAATTGGGCTAAACTGTGACATCGATGACATGAGGCCTTACGAGATGCTCGTTCAATGTCATCACGCTCGATAGACACCATATCACCAGCAAGAACTATCGAGTGTGGATAAAGAATAGGGCTACCATGAGATATCATATCGTCGCTGAATGATTCGTCCAATGTCATATACTCAATGGATAACATTTCACCGGCTAGACCCAGCGAAACATAAAAAAGGCGAGTCCTATTAATCGGGCTAAACTGTGACGTCGATGACATGAGGCCTTAGGAGATGCCCATTCAATGTCATCATGCTTGATAGGCATTGTATCACCAGCGAGAACTATCGAGTGTGGACGAAGAATAGGGCTACCATGAGGCATCATATCGTCGCCTAATGACTAACCCAATGTCATATACTCAATGGACACCGTATCACCCGCTAGAACGAATGAAGCATAGACAAGGCAAGTCCAATCAGTTGGGCCAAACTGTGACGTCGATGAGATAAGGCCTTACAAGATGCTCGTTCAATGTCATCATGCTCTATAGACACCGACCACTAGCAAGAACTACCGTATATGGACAAATAATAGGGCTAAAATGAGAAATCATATCGTCGCCTAATGACTCGTCCAATGTCATATACTCAATGGACACCATATCACCCTCTACAACGAACAAAGCATAGACAAGGCGAGTCACATCAATAGGGCCAAACTATGACGTCGATGAGTTGAGGCCTTACTAGACGCTCGTTTAACGTCATCATGCTCTATAGACACCAACCACTAGCAAGAACTATCGAATATGGACAAAGAATAGAGCTACCACGAGACATCATATCGTCGCCGAATGACTCGTCCAATGTCATATACTCAATGGACACCATTTCACCGGCTGGAACCAATGAAGCATAGACAAGGCGAGTCCAATCAATCAGGCTAAACTGTGACGTCGATGATATGAGGCCTTACGAGATGCTCGTTCAATGTCATCATGTTCTATAGACACTGACCACTAGCAAGAACTGATGGAATATGGACAAAAAAATAGAGCTACCACGAGACATCATATCATCGCCGAATGACTCGCCCAATGTCATATAATCAATGGACATTGTTTCACAAGCTAGAACCAATGAAGCATAGACCAGGTGAGTCCAGTCAATCAGGCTAAACTATTACGTCGATGACATGAGGCCTTACGAGATGCTCGTTCAATGTCATCACGCTCTATAGACACCAACCACTAGCAAGAACTATCGAATGTGGACAAAGAATAGAGCTACGACGAGACATCATATCGTTGCCGAACGACTCGTCGAATGTCATATACTCAATGGACATCGTATCACCCACTAGAACGAACGAACCATAGACAAGGCGAGTCCAATCAGTCGGACCAAACTATGGTGTCGATGAGATGAGGCCTTACGAGATGCTCGTTCAATGACATCATGTTTTATATACACTGAGCACAAGCGAGAACTATCGAATATGGACAAAGAATAGAGCTACCACGAAACATCATATCGTCGCCGAATGACTCGTCCAATGTCATATACTCAATGGACAGTATTTCACCGGCTGGAACCAATGAAGCATAGACAAGGCGAGTCCAGTCAATCGTGCTAAACTATGACGTCGATGACATGAGGCCTTACGAGATGGTCGTTCAATGTCATCACGCTCGATAGACACCATATCACCAGCAAGAATTATCGAGTGTGGACAAAGAATAGGGCTACCACGAGACATCATATTGTCGCCGAATGACTCGTCCAATGTCATATACTCAATGGACATCGTATCACCCGCTAGAACGAACGAACCATAGACAAGGCGAGTCCAATCAGTCGGACCAAACTGTGATGTCGATGAGATGAGGCCTTACGAGATGCTCGTTCAACGTCATCATGCTCTATAGACACCAAGCACTAGCAAGAACTATCGAGTGTGGATAAGGAATAGGGCTACCATGAGACATCATATCGTCGCCGAATGATTCGTCCAATGTCATATACTCAATGGACAACATTTCACCGGCTAGACCCAGCGAAACATTAACAAGGCGAGTCCTATTAATCGGGCTAAACTGTGACGTCGATGACATGAGGCCTTAGGAGATGCCCATTCAATGTCATCATGCTTGATAGGCATTGTATCACCAGCGAGAACTATCGAGTGTGGACGAAGAATAGGGCTACCATGAGGCATCATATCGTCGCCTAATGACTCACCCAATGTCATATACTTAATGGACACCGTATCACCCGCTAGAACGAATGAAGCATAGACAAGGCGAGTCCAATCAGTTGGGCCAAACTGTGACGTCGATGAGATAAGGCCTTACAAGATGCTCGTTCAATGTCATCATGCTCTATAGACACCGACCACTAGCAAGAACTATCGTATATGGACAAATAATAGGGCTAAAATGAGAAATCATATCGTCGCCTAATGACTCGTCCAATGTCATATACTCAATGGACACCATATCACCCTCTACAACGAACAAAGCATAGACAAGGCGAGTCCAATCAATAGGGCCAAACTGTGACGTCGATGAGTTGAGGCCTTACTAGACGCTCGTTCAACGTCATCATGCTCTATAGACACCAACCACTAGCAAGAACTATCGAATATGGACAAAGAATAGAGCTACCACGAGACATCATATCGTCGCCGAATGACTCGTCCAATGTCATATACTCAATGGACACCATTTCACCGGCTGGAACCAATGAAGCATAGATAAGGCGAGTCCAATCAATCAGGCTAAACTGTGACGTCGATGATATGAGGCCTTACGAGATGCTCGTTCAATGTCATCATGTTCTATAGACACTGACCACTAGCAAGAACTGATGGAATATGGACAAAAAAATAGAGCTACCACGAGACATCATATCATCGTCGAATGACTCGCCCAATGTCATATAATCAATGGACATTGTTTCACAAGCTAGAACCAATGAAGCATAGACCAAGTGAGTCCAGTCAATCGGGCCAAATTGTGATGTCGATGAGATGAGGCCTTACAAGATGCTCGTTCAATGACATCATGTTCTATAGACACTGAGCACAAGCATGAACTATCGAATATGGACAAAGAATAGAGCTACCACGAGACATCATATCATCGCCGAATGACTCGTCCAATGTCATATACTCAATGGACACTATTTCACCGGCTGGAACCAATGAAGCATAGACAAGGCGAGTCCAGTCAATCGTGCTAAACTATGACGTCGATGACATGAGGCCTTACGAGATGCTCGTTCAATGTCATCACACTCGATAGACACCATATCACCAGCAAGAACTATCGAGTGTGGACAAAGAATAGGGCTACCATGAGATATCATATCGTTGCTGAATGATTCGTCCAATGTCATATACTCAATGGACAACATTTCACCGGCTAGACCCAGCGAAACATAAACAAGGCGAGTCCTATTAATCGGGCTAAACTGTGACGTCGATGACATGAGGCCTTAGGAGATGCCCATTCAATGTCATCATGCTTGATAGGCATTGTATCACCAGCGAGAACTATCGAGTGTGGACGAAGAATAGGGCTACCATGAGGCATCATATCGTCGCCTAATGACTCACCCAATGTCATATACTCAATGGACACCGTATCACCCGCTAGAACGAATGAAGCATACACAAGACGAGTCCAATCAGTTGGGCCAAACTGTGACGTCGATGAGATAAGGCCTTACAAGATGCTCGTTCAATGTCATCATGCTCTATAGACACCGACCACTAGCAAGAACTATCGTATATGGACAAATAATAGGGCTAAAATGAGAAATCATATCGTCGCCTAATGACTCGTCCAATGTCATATACTCAATGGACACCATATCACCCTCTACAACGAACAAAGCATAGACAAGGCGAGTCCAATCAATAGGGCCAAACTGTGACGTCGATGAGTTGAGGCCTTACTAGACGCTCGTTCAACGTCATCATGCTCTATAGACACCAACCACTAGCAAGAACTATCGAATATGGACAAAGAATAGAGCTACCACGAGACATCATATCGTCGCCGAATGACTCGTCCAAAGTCATATACTCAATGGACACCATTTCACCGGCTGGAACCAATGAAGCATAGACAAGGCGAGTCCAATCAATCAGGCTAAACTGTGACGTCGATGATATGAGGCCTTACGAGATGCTCGTTCAATGTCATCATGTTCTATAGACACTGACCACTAGCAAGAACTGATGGAATATGGACAAAAAAATAGAGCTACCACGAGACATCATATCATCGTCGAATGACTCGCCCAATGTCATATAATCAATGGACATTGTTTCACAAGCTAGAACCAATGAAGCATAGACCAGGTGAGTCCAGTCAATCGGGCCAAATTGTGATGTCGATGAGATGAGGCCTTACAAGATGCTCGTTCAATGACATCATGTTCTATAGACACTGAGCACAAGCATGAACTATCGAATATGGACAAAGAATAGAGCTACCACGAGACATCATATCATCGCCGAATGACTCGTCCAATGTCATATACTCAATGGACACTATTTCACCGGCTGGAACCAATGAAGCATAGACAAGGCGAGTCCAGTCAATCGTGCTAAACTATGACGTCGATGACATGAGGCCTTACGAGATGCTCGTTCAATGTCATCACACTCGATAGACACCATATCACCAGCAAGAACTATCGAGTGTGGACAAAGAATAGGGCTACCATGAGATATCATATCGTTGCTGAATGATTCGTCCAATGTCATAT
The DNA here is from genome assembly GCA_030378355.1 of Eleusine indica. Lineage (NCBI taxonomy): Eukaryota > Viridiplantae > Streptophyta > Magnoliopsida > Poales > Poaceae > Eleusine > Eleusine indica. The sequence continues at coordinate 103,787 of JARKIM010000022.1, read as the reverse complement.
ACTCAATGGACAACATTTCACCGGCTAGACCCAGCGAAACATAAACAAGGCGAGTCCTATTAATCGGGCTAAACTGTGACGTCGATGACATGAGGCCTTAGGAGATGCCCATTCAATGTCATCATGCTTGATAGGCATTGTATCACCAGCGAGAACTATCGAGTGTGGACGAAGAATAGGGCTACCATGAGGCATCATATCGTCGCCTAATGACTCACCCAATGTCATATACTCAATGGACACCGTATCACCCGCTAGAACGAATGAAGCATACACAAGACGAGTCCAATCAGTTGGGCCAAACTGTGACGTCGATGAGATAAGGCCTTACAAGATGCTCCTTCAATGTCATCATGCTCTATAGACACCGACCACTAGCAAGAACTATCGTATATGGACAAATAATAGGGCTAAAATGAGAAATCATATCGTCGCCTAATGACTCGTCCAATGTCATATACTCAATGGACACCATATCACCCTCTACAACGAACAAAGCATAGACAAGGCGAGTCCAATCAATAGGGCCAAACTGTGACGTCGATGAGTTGAGGCCTTACTAGACGCTCGTTCAACGTCATCATGCTCTATAGACACCAACCACTAGCAAGAACTATCGAATATGGACAAAGAATAGAGCTACCACGAGACATCATATCGTCGCCGAATGACTCGTCCAAAGTCATATACTCAATGGACACCATTTCACCGGCTGGAACCAATGAAGCATAGACAAGGCGAGTCCAATCAATCAGGCTAAACTGTGACGTCGATGATATGAGGCCTTACGAGATGCTCGTTCAATGTCATCATGTTCTATAGACACTGACCACTAGCAAGAACTGATGGAATATGGACAAAAAAATAGAGCTACCACGAGACATCATATCATCACCGAATGACTCGCCCAATGTCATATAATCAATGGACATTGTTTCACAAGCTAGAACCAATGAAGCATAGACCAGGTGAGTCCAGTCAATCGGGCCAAATTGTGATGTCGATGAGATGAGGCCTTACAAGATGCTCGTTCAATGACATCATGTTCTATAGACACTGAGCACAAGCATGAACTATCGAATATGGACAAAGAATAGAGCTACCACGAGACATCATATCATCGCCGAATGACTCGTCCAATGTCATATACTCAATGGACACTATTTCACCGGCTGGAACCAATGAAGCATAGACAAGGCGAGTCCAGTCAATCGTGCTAAACTATGACGTCGATGACATGAGGCCTTACGAGATGCTCGTTCAATGTCATCACGCTCGATAGACACCATATCACCAGCAAGAACTATCGAGTGTGGATAAAGAATAGGGCTACCATGAGATATCATATCGTTGTTGAATGATTCGTCCAATGTCATATACTCAATGGACAACATTTCACCGGCTAGACCCAGCGAAACATAAACAAGGCGAGTCCTATTAATCGGGCTAAACTGTGACGTCGATGACATGAGGCCTTAGGAGATGCCCATTCAATGTCATCATGCTTGATAGGCATTGTATCACCAGCGAGAACTATCGAGTGTGGACGAAGAATAGGGCTACCATGAGGCATCATATCGTCGCCTAATGACTCACCTAATGTCATATACTCAATGGACACCGTATCACCCGCTAGAACGAATGAAGCATACACAAGACGAGTCCAATCAGTTGGGCCAAACTGTGACGTCGATGAGATAAGGCCTTACAAGATGCTCGTTCAATGTCATCATGCTCTATAGACACCGACCACTAGCAAGAACTATCGTATATGGACAAATAATAGGGCTAAAATGAGAAATCATATCGTCGCCTAATGACTCGTCCAATGTCATATACTCAATGGACACCATATCACCCTCTACAACGAACAAAGCATAGACAAGGCGAGTCCAATCAATAGGGCCAAACTGTGACGTCGATGAGTTGAGGCCTTACTAGACGCTCGTTCAACGTCATCATGCTCTATAGACACCAACCACTAGCAAGAACTATCGAATATGGACAAAGAATAGAGCTACCACGAGACATCATATCGTCGCCGAATGACTCGTCCAATGTCATATACTCAATGGACACCATTTCACCGGCTGGAACCAATGAAGCATAGACAAGGCGAGTCCAATCAATCAGGCTAAACTGTGACGTCGATGATATGAGGCCTTACGAGATGCTCGTTCAATGTCATCATGTTCTATAGACACTGACCACTAGCAAGAACTGATGGAATATGGACAAAAAAATAGAGCTACCACGAGACATCATATCATCGTCGAATGACTCGCCCAATGTCATATAATCAATGGACATTGTTTCACAAGCTAGAACCAATGAAGCATAGACCAGGTGAGTCCAGTCAATCGGGCCAAATTGTGATGTCGATGAGATGAGGCCTTACAAGATGCTCGTTCAATGACATCATGTTCTATAGACACTGAGCACAAGCATGAACTATCGAATATGGACAAAGAATAGAGCTACCACGAGACATCATATCATCGCCGAATGACTCGTCCAATGTCATATACTCAATGGACACTATTTCACCGGCTGGAACCAATGAAGCATAGACAAGGCGAGTCCAGTCAATCGTGCTAAACTATGACGTCGATGACATGAGGCCTTACGAGATGCTCGTTCAATGTCATCACACTCGATAGACACCATATCACCAGCAAGAACTATCGAGTGTGGACAAAGAATAGGGCTACCATGAGATATCATATCGTTGCTGAATGATTCGTCCAATGTCATATACTCAATGGACAACATTTCACCGGCTAGACCCAGCGAAACATAAACAAGGCGAGTCCTATTAATCGGGCTAAACTGTGACGTCGATGACATGAGGCCTTAGGAGATGCCCATTCAATGTCATCATGCTTGATAGGCATTGTATCACCAGCGAGAACTATCGAGTGTGGACGAAGAATAGGGCTACCATGAGGCATCATATCGTCGCCTAATGACTCACCCAATGTCATATACTCAATGGACACCGTATCACCCGCTAGAACGAATGAAGCATACACAAGACGAGTCCAATCAGTTGGGCCAAACTGTGACGTCGATGAGATAAGGCCTTACAAGATGCTCGTTCAATGTCATCATGCTCTATAGACACCGACCACTAGCAAGAACTATCGTATATGGACAAATAATAGGGCTAAAATGAGAAATCATATCGTCGCCTAATGACTCGTCCAATGTCATATACTCAATGGACACCATATCACCCTCTACAACGAACAAAGCATAGACAAGGCGAGTCCAATCAATAGGGCCAAACTGTGACGTCGATGAGTTGAGGCCTTACTAGACGCTCGTTCAACGTCATCATGCTCTATAGACACCAACCACTAGCAAGAACTATCGAATATGGACAAAGAATAGAGCTACCACGAGACATCATATCGTCGCCGAATGACTCGTCCAAAGTCATATACTCAATGGACACCATTTCACCGACTGGAACCAATGAAGCATAGACAAGGCGAGTCCAATCAATCAGGCTAAACTGTGACGTCGATGATATGAGGCCTTACGAGATGCTCGTTCAATGTCATCATGTTCTATAGACACTGACCACTAGCAAGAACTGATGGAATATGGACAAAAAAATAGAGCTACCACGAGACATCATATCATCGTCGAATGACTCGCCCAATGTCATATAATCAATGGACATTGTTTCACAAGCTAGAACCAATGAAGCATAGACCAGGTGAGTCCAGTCAATCGGGCCAAATTGTGATGTCGATGAGATGAGGCCTTACAAGATGCTCGTTCAATGACATCATGTTCTATAGACACTGAGCACAAGCATGAACTATCGAATATGGACAAAGAATAGAGCTACCACGAGACATCATATCATCGCCGAATGACTCGTCCAATGTCATATACTCAATGGACACTATTTCACCGGCTGGAACCAATGAAGCATAGACAAGGCGAGTCCAGTCAATCGTGCTAAACTATGACGTCGATGACATGAGGCCTTACGAGATGCTCGTTCAATGTCATCACACTCGATAGACACCATATCACCAGCAAGAACTATCGAGTGTGGACAAAGAATAGGGCTACCATGAGATATCATATCGTTGCTGAATGATTCGTCCAATGTCATATACTCAATGGACAACATTTCACCGGCTAGACCCAGCGAAACATAAACAAGGCGAGTCCTATTAATCGGGCTAAACTGTGACGTCGATGACATGAGGCCTTAGGAGATGCCCATTCAATGTCATCATGCTTGATAGGCATTGTATCACCAGCGAGAACTATCGAGTGTGGACGAAGAATAGGGCTACCATGAGGCATCATATCGTCGCCTAATGACTCACCCAATGTCATATACTCAATGGACACCGTATCACCCGCTAGAACGAATGAAGCATACACAAGACGAGTCCAATCAGTTGGGCCAAACTGTGACGTCGATGAGATAAGGCCTTACAAGATGCTCGTTCAATGTCATCATGCTCTATAGACACCGACCACTAGCAAGAACTATCGTATATGGACAAATAATAGGGCTAAAATGAGAAATCATATCGTCGCCTAATGACTCGTCCAATGTCATATACTCAATGGACACCATATCACCCTCTACAACGAACAAAGCATAGACAAGGCGAGTCCAATCAATAGGGCCAAACTGTGACGTCGATGAGTTGAGGCCTTACTAGACGCTCGTTCAACGTCATCATGCTCTATAGACACCAACCACTAGCAAGAACTATCGAATATGGACAAAGAATAGAGCTACCACGAGACATCATATCGTCGCCGAATGACTCGTCCAAAGTCATATACTCAATGGACACCATTTCACCGGCTGGAACCAATGAAGCATAGACAAGGCGAGTCCAATCAATCAGGCTAAACTGTGACGTCGATGATATGAGGCCTTACGAGATGCTCGTTCAATGTCATCATGTTCTATAGACACTGACCACTAGCAAGAACTGATGGAATATGGACAAAAAAATAGAGCTACCACGAGACATCATATCATCACCGAATGACTCGCCCAATGTCATATAATCAATGGACATTGTTTCACAAGCTAGAACCAATGAAGCATAGACCAGGTGAGTCCAGTCAATCGGGCCAAATTGTGATGTCGATGAGATGAGGCCTTACAAGATGCTCGTTCAATGACATCATGTTCTATAGACACTGAGCACAAGCATGAACTATCGAATATGGACAAAGAATAGAGCTACCACGAGACATCATATCATCGCCGAATGACTCGTCCAATGTCATATACTCAATGGACACTATTTCACCGGCTGGAACCAATGAAGCATAGACAAGGCGAGTCCAGTCAATCGTGCTAAACTATGACGTCGATGACATGAGGCCTTACGAGATGCTCGTTCAATGTCATCACGCTCGATAGACACCATATCACCAGCAAGAACTATCGAGTGTGGATAAAGAATAGGGCTACCATGAGATATCATATCGTTGTTGAATGATTCGTCCAATGTCATATACTCAATGGACAACATTTCACCGGCTAGACCCAGCGAAACATAAACAAGGCGAGTCCTATTAATCGGGCTAAACTGTGACGTCGATGACATGAGGCCTTAGGAGATGCCCATTCAATGTCATCATGCTTGATAGGCATTGTATCACCAGCGAGAACTATCGAGTGTGGACGAAGAATAGGGCTACCATGAGGCATCATATCGTCGCCTAATGACTCACCCAATGTCATATACTCAATGGACACCGTATCACCCGCTAGAACGAATGAAGCATACACAAGACGAGTCCAATCAGTTGGGCCAAACTGTGACGTCGATGAGATAAGGCCTTACAAGATGCTCGTTCAATGTCATCATGCTCTATAGACACCGACCACTAGCAAGAACTATCGTATATGGACAAATAATAGGGCTAAAATGAGAAATCATATCGTCGCCTAATGACTCGTCCAATGTCATATACTCAATGGACACCATATCACCCTCTACAACGAACAAAGCATAGACAAGGCGAGTCCAATCAATAGGGCCAAACTGTGACGTCGATGAGTTGAGGCCTTACTAGACGCTCGTTCAACGTCATCATGCTCTATAGACACCAACCACTAGCAAGAACTATCGAATATGGACAAAGAATAGAGCTACCACGAGACATCATATCGTCGCCGAATGACTCGTCCAATGTCATATACTCAATGGACACCATTTCACCGGCTGGAACCAATGAAGCATAGACAAGGCGAGTCCAATCAATCAGGCTAAATTGTGACGTCGATGATATGAGGCCTTACGAGATGCTCGTTCAATGTCATTATGTTCTATAGACACTGACCACTAGCGAGAACTATCGAATATGGACAAAGAATAAAGCTACCTCGAGACATCATATCGATGCCGAATGACTCGTCCAATGTCGTATACTCAATGGACACCGTATCACCCGCTAGATCGAACAAAGCATAGACAAGGCGAGTCCAATCTGTCGGGCCAAATTGTGATGTCGATGAGATGAGGCCTTACAAGATGCTCGTTCAATGACATCATGTTCTATAGACACTGAGCACAAGCATGAACTATCGAATATGGACAAAGAATAGAGCTACCACGAGACATCATATCATCGCCGAATGACTCGTCCAATGTCATATACTCAATGGACACTATTTCACTGGCTAGAACCAATGAAGCATAGACAAGGCGAGTCCAGTCAATCGTGCTAAACTATGACGTCGATGACATGAGGCCTTACGAGATGCTCGTTCAATGTCATCACGCTCGATAGACACCATATCACCAGCAAGAACTATCGAGTGTGGATAAAGAATAGGGCTACCATGAGATATCATATCGTTGTTGAATGATTCGTCCAATGTCATATCCTCAATGGACAACATTTCACCGGCTAGACCCAGCGAAACATAAACAAGGCGAGTCCTATCAATCGGGCTAAACTGTGACGTCGATGACATGAGGCCTTAGGAGGTGCCCATTCAATGTCATCATGCTTGATAGGCATTGTATCACCAGCGAGAACTATCGAGTGTGGACGAAGAATAGGGCTACCATGAGGCATCATATCGTCGCCTAATGACTCACCCAATGTCATATACTCAATGGACACCGTATCACCCGCTAGAACGAATGAAGCATAGACAAGGCGAGTCCAATCAGTTGGGCCAAACTGTGACGTCGATGAGATAAGGCCTTACAAGATGCTCGTTCAATGTCATCATGCTCTATAGACACCGACCACTAGCAAGAACTATCGTATATGGACAAATAATAGGGCTAAAATGAGAAATCATATCGTCGCCTAATGACTCGTCCAATGTCATATACTCAATGGACACCATATCACCCTCTACAACGAACAAAGCATAGACAAGGCGAGTCCAATCAATAGGGCCAAACTGTGACGTCGATGAGTTGAGGCCTTACTAGACGCTCGTTCAACGTCATCATGCTCTATAGACACCAACCACTAGCAAGAACTATCGAATATGGACAAAGAATAGAGCTACCACGAGACATCATATCGTCGCCGAATGACTCGTCCAAAGTCATATACTCAATGGACACCATTTCACCGGCTGGAACCAATGAAGCATAGACAAGGCGAGTCCAATCAATCAGGCTAAACTGTGACGTCGATGATATGAGGCCTTACGAGATGCTCGTTCAATGTCATCATGTTCTATAGACACTGACCACTAGCAAGAACTGATGGAATATGGACAAAAAAATAGAGCTACCACGAGACATCATATCATCGTCGAATGACTCGCCCAATGTCATATAATCAATGGACATTGTTTCACAAGCTAGAACCAATGAAGCATAGACCAGGTGAGTCCAGTCAATCGGGCCAAATTGTGATGTCGATGAGATGAGGCCTTACAAGATGCTCGTTCAATGACATCATGTTCTATAGACACTGAGCACAAGCATGAACTATCGAATATGGACAAAGAATAGAGCTACCACGAGACATCATATCATCGCCGAATGACTCGTCCAATGTCATATACTCAATGGACACTATTTCACCGGCTGGAACCAATGAAGCATAGACAAGGCGAGTCCAGTCAATCGTGCTAAACTATGACGTCGATGACATGAGGCCTTACGAGATGCTCGTTCAATGTCATCACGCTCGATAGACACCATATCACCAGCAAGAACTATCGAGTGTGGATAAAGAATAGGGCTACCATGAGATATCATATCGTTGTTGAATGATTCGTCCAATGTCATATACTCAATGGACAACATTTCACCGGCTAGACCCAGCGAAACATAAACAAGGCGAGTCCTATTAATCGGGCTAAACTGTGACGTCGATGACATGAGGCCTTAGGAGATGCCCATTCAATGTCATCATGCTTGATAGGCATTGTATCACCAGCGAGAACTATCGAGTGTGGACGAAGAATAGGGCTACCATGAGGCATCATATCGTCGCCTAATGACTCACCCAATGTCATATACTCAATGGACACCGTATCACCCGCTAGAACGAATGAAGCATACACAAGACGAGTCCAATCAGTTGGGCCAAACTGTGACGTCGATGAGATAAGGCCTTACAAGATGCTCGTTCAATGTCATCATGCTCTATAGACACCGACCACTAGCAAGAACTATCGTATATGGACAAATAATAGGGCTAAAATGAGAAATCATATCGTTGCCTAATGACTCGTCCAATGTCATATACTCAATGGACACCATATCACCCTCTACAACGAACAAAGCATAGACAAGGCGAGTCCAATCAATAGGGCCAAACTGTGACGTCGATGAGTTGAGGCCTTACTAGACGCTCGTTCAACGTCATCATGCTCTATAGACACCAACCACTAGCAAGAACTATCGAATATGGACAAAGAATAGAGCTACCACGAGACATCATATCGTCGCCGAATGACTCGTCCAATGTCATATACTCAATGGACACCATTTCACCGGCTGGAACCAATGAAGCATAGACAAGGCGAGTCCAATCAATCAGGCTAAACTGTGACGTCGATGATATGAGGCCTTACGAGATGCTCGTTCAATGTCATCATGTTCTATAGACACTGACCACTAGCAAGAACTGATGGAATATGGACAAAAAAATAGAGCTACCACGAGACATCATATCATCGTCGAATGACTCGCCCAATGTCATATAATCAATGGACATTGTTTCACAAGCTAGAACCAATGAAGCATAGACCAGGTGAGTCCAGTCAATCGGGCCAAATTGTGATGTCGATGAGATGAGGCCTTACAAGATGCTCGTTCAATGACATCATGTTCTATAGACACTGAGCACAAGCATGAACTATCGAATATGGACAAAGAATAGAGCTACCACGAGACATCATATCATCGCCGAATGACTCGTCCAATGTCATATACTCAATGGACACTATTTCACCGGCTGGAACCAATGAAGCATAGACAAGGCGAGTCCAGTCAATCGTGCTAAACTATGACGTCGATGACATGAGGCCTTACGAGATGCTCGTTCAATGTCATCACACTCGATAGACACCATATCACCAGCAAGAACTATCGAGTGTGGACAAAGAATAGGGCTACCATGAGATATCATATCGTTGCTGAATGATTCGTCCAATGTCATATACTCAATGGACAACATTTCACCGGCTAGACCCAGCGAAACATAAACAAGGCGAGTCCTATTAATCGGGCTAAACTGTGACGTCGATGACATGAGGCCTTAGGAGATGCCCATTCAATGTCATCATGCTTGATAGGCATTGTATCACCAGCGAGAACTATCGAGTGTGGACGAAGAATAGGGCTACCATGAGGCATCATATCGTCGCCTAATGACTCACCCAATGTCATATACTCAATGGACACCGTATCACCCGCTAGAACGAATGAAGCATACGCAAGACGAGTCCAATCAGTTGGGCCAAACTGTGACGTCGATGAGATAAGGCCTTACAAGATGCTCGTTCAATGTCATCATGCTCTATAGACACCGACCACTAGCAAGAACTATCGTATATGGACAAATAATAGGGCTAAAATGAGAAATCATATCGTCGCCTAATGACTCGTCCAATGTCATATACTCAATGGACACCATATCACCCTCTACAACGAACAAAGCATAGACAAGGCGAGTCCAATCAATAGGGCCAAACTGTGACGTCGATGAGTTGAGGCCTTACTAGACGCTCGTTCAACGTCATCATGCTCTATAGACACCAACCACTAGCAAGAACTATCGAATATGGACAAAGAATAGAGCTACCACGAGACATCATATCGTCGCCGAATGACTCGTCCAAAGTCATATACTCAATGGACACCATTTCACCGGCTGGAACCAATGAAGCATAGACAAGGCGAGTCCAATCAATCAGGCTAAACTGTGACGTCGATGATATGAGGCCTTACGAGATGCTCGTTCAATGTCATCATGTTCTATAGACACTGACCACTAGCAAGAACTGATGGAATATGGACAAAAAAATAGAGCTACCACGAGACATCATATCATCGTCGAATGACTCGCCCAATGTCATATAATCAATGGACATTGTTTCACAAGCTAGAACCAATGAAGCATAGACCAGGTGAGTCCAGTCAATCGGGCCAAATTGTGATGTCGATGAGATGAGGCCTTACAAGATGCTCGTTCAATGACATCATGTTCTATAGACACTGAGCACAAGCATGAACTATCGAATATGGACAAAGAATAGAGCTACCACGAGACATCATATCATCGCCGAATGACTCGTCCAATGTCATATACTCAATGGACACTATTTCACCGGCTGGAACCAATGAAGCATAGACAAGGCGAGTCCAGTCAATCGTGCTAAACTATGACGTCGATGACATGAGGCCTTACGAGATGCTCGTTCAATGTCATCACACTCGATAGACACCATATCACCTGCAAGAACTATCGAGTGTGGACAAAGAATAGGGCTACCATGAGATATCATATCGTTGCTGAATGATTCGTCCAATGTCATATACTCAATGGACAACATTTCACCGGCTAGACCCAGCGAAACATAAACAAGGCGAGTCCTATTAATCGGGCTAAACTGTGACGTCGATGACATGAGGCCTTAGGAGATGCCCATTCAATGTCATCATGCTTGATAGGCATTGTATCACCAGCGAGAACTATCGAGTGTGGACGAAGAATAGGGCTACCATGAGGCATCATATCGTCGCCTAATGACTCACCCAATGTCATATACTCAATGGACACCGTATCACCCGCTAGAACGAATGAAGCATACACAAGACGAGTCCAATCAGTTGGGCCAAACTGTGACGTCGATGAGATAAGGCCTTACAAGATGCTCGTTCAATGTCATCATGCTCTATAGACACCGACCACTAGCAAGAACTATCGTATATGGACAAATAATAGGGCTAAAATGAGAAATCATATCGTCGCCTAATGACTCGTCCAATGTCATATACTCAATGGACACCATATCACCCTCTACAACGAACAAAGCATAGACAAGGCGAGTCCAATCAATAGGGCCAAACTGTGACGTCGATGAGTTGAGGCCTTACTAGACGCTCGTTCAACGTCATCATGCTCTATAGACACCAACCACTAGCAAGAACTATCGAATATGGACAAAGAATAGAGCTACCACGAGACATCATATCGTCGCCGAATGACTCGTCCAAAGTCATATACTCAATGGACACCATTTCACCGGCTGGAACCAATGAAGCATAGACAAGGCGAGTCCAATCAATCAGGCTAAACTGTGACGTCGATGATATGAGGCCTTACGAGATGCTCGTTCAATGTCATCATGTTCTATAGACACTGACCACTAGCAAGAACTGATGGAATATGGACAAAAAAATAGAGCTACCACGAGACATCATATCATCACCGAATGACTCGCCCAATGTCATATAATCAATGGACATTGTTTCACAAGCTAGAACCAATGAAGCATAGACCAGGTGAGTCCAGTCAATCGGGCCAAATTGTGATGTCGATGAGATGAGGCCTTACAAGATGCTCGTTCAATGACATCATGTTCTATAGACACTGAGCACAAGCATGAACTATCGAATATGGACAAAGAATAGAGCTACCACGAGACATCATATCATCGCCGAATGACTCGTCCAATGTCATATACTCAATGGACACTATTTCACCGGCTGGAACCAATGAAGCATAGACAAGGCGAGTCCAGTCAATCGTGCTAAACTATGACGTCGATGACATGAGGCCTTACGAGATGCTCGTTCAATGTCATCACGCTCGATAGACACCATATCACCAGCAAGAACTATCGAGTGTGGATAAAGAATAGGGCTACCATGAGATATCATATCGTTGTTGAATGATTCGTCCAATGTCATATACTCAATGGACAACATTTCACCGGCTAGACCCAGCGAAACATAAACAAGGCGAGTCCTATTAATCGGGCTAAACTGTGACGTCGATGACATGAGGCCTTAGGAGATGCCCATTCAATGTCATCATGCTTGATAGGCATTGTATCACCAGCGAGAACTATCGAGTGTGGACGAAGAATAGGGCTACCATGAGGCATCATATCGTCGCCTAATGACTCACCCAATGTCATATACTCAATGGACACCGTATCACCCGCTAGAACGAATGAAGCATACACAAGACGAGTCCAATCAGTTGGGCCAAACTGTGACGTCGATGAGATAAGGCCTTACAAGATGCTCGTTCAATGTCATCATGCTCTATAGACACCGACCACTAGCAAGAACTATCGTATATGGACAAATAATAGGGCTAAAATGAGAAATCATATCGTCGCCTAATGACTCGTCCAATGTCATATACTCAATGGACACCATATCACCCTCTACAACGAACAAAGCATAGACAAGGCGAGTCCAATCAATAGGGCCAAACTGTGACGTCGATGAGTTGAGGCCTTACTAGACGCTCGTTCAACGTCATCATGCTCTATAGACACCAACCACTAGCAAGAACTATCGAATATGGACAAAGAATAGAGCTACCACGAGACATCATATCGTCGCCGAATGACTCGTCCAATGTCATATACTCAATGGACACCATTTCACCGGCTGGAACCAATGAAGCATAGACAAGGCGAGTCCAATCAATCAGGCTAAATTGTGACGTCGATGATATGAGGCCTTACGAGATGCTCGTTCAATGTCATTATGTTCTATAGACACTGACCACTAGCGAGAACTATCGAATATGGACAAAGAATAAAGCTACCTCGAGACATCATATCGATGCCGAATGACTCGTCCAATGTCGTATACTCAATGGACACCGTATCACCCGCTAGATCGAACAAAGCATAGACAAGGCGAGTCCAATCTGTCGGGCCAAATTGTGATGTCGATGAGATGAGGCCTTACAAGATGCTCGTTCAATGACATCATGTTCTATAGACACTGAGCACAAGCATGAACTATCGAATATGGACAAAGAATAGAGCTACCACGAGACATCATATCATCGCCGAATGACTCGTCCAATGTCATATACTCAATGGACACTATTTCACTGGCTAGAACCAATGAAGCATAGACAAGGCGAGTCCAGTCAATCGTGCTAAACTATGACGTCGATGACATGAGGCCTTACGAGATGCTCGTTCAATGTCATCACGCTCGATAGACACCATATCACCAGCAAGAACTATCGAGTGTGGATAAAGAATAGGGCTACCATGAGATATCATATCGTTGTTGAATGATTCGTCCAATGTCATATACTCAATGGACAACATTTCACCGGCTAGACCCAGCGAAACATAAACAAGGCGAGTCCTATCAATCGGGCTAAACTGTGACGTCGATGACATGAGGCCTTAGGAGGTGCCCATTCAATGTCATCATGCTTGATAGGCATTGTATCACCAGCGAGAACTATCGAGTGTGGACGAAGAATAGGGCTACCATGAGGCATCATATCGTCGCCTAATGACTCACCCAATGTCATATACTCAATGGACACCGTATCACCCGCTAGAACGAATGAAGCATAGACAAGGCGAGTCCAATCAGTTGGGCCAAACTGTGACGTCGATGAGATAAGGCCTTACAAGATGCTCGTTCAATGTCATCATGCTCTATAGACACCGACCACTAGCAAGAACTATCGTATATGGACAAATAATAGGGCTAAAATGAGAAATCATATCGTCGCCTAATGACTCGTCCAATGTCATATACTCAATGGACACCATATCACCCTCTACAACGAACAAAGCATAGACAAGGCGAGTCCAATCAATAGGGCCAAACTGTGACGTCGATGAGTTGAGGCCTTACTAGACGCTCGTTCAACGTCATCATGCTCTATAGACACCAACCACTAGCAAGAACTATCGAATATGGACAAAGAATAGAGCTACCACGAGACATCATATCGTCGCCGAATGACTCGTCCAATGTCATATACTCAATGGACACCATTTCACCGGCTGGAACCAATGAAGCATAGACAAGGCGAGTCCAATCAATCAGGCTAAATTGTGACGTCGATGATATGAGGCCTTACGAGATGCTCGTTCAATGTCATTATGTTCTATAGACACTGACCACTAGCGAGAACTATCGAATATGGACAAAGAATAAAGCTACCTCGAGACATCATATCGATGCCGAATGACTCGTCCAATGTCGTATACTCAATGGACACCGTATCACCCGCTAGATCGAACAAAGCATAGACAAGGCGAGTCCAATCTGTCGGGCCAAATTGTGATGTCGATGAGATGAGGCCTTACAAGATGCTCGTTCAATGACATCATGTTCTATAGACACTGAGCACAAGCATGAACTATCGAATATGGACAAAGAATAGAGCTACCACGAGACATCATATCATCGCCGAATGACTCGTCCAATGTCATATACTCAATGGACACTATTTCACTGGCTAGAACCAATGAAGCATAGACAAGGCGAGTCCAGTCAATCGTGCTAAACTATGACGTCGATGACATGAGGCCTTACGAGATGCTCGTTCAATGTCATCACGCTCGATAGACACCATATCACCAGCAAGAACTATCGAGTGTGGATAAAGAATAGGGCTACCATGAGATATCATATCGTTGTTGAATGATTCGTCCAATGTCATATACTCAATGGACAACATTTCACCGGCTAGACCCAGCGAAACATAAACAAGGCGAGTCCTATCAATCGGGCTAAACTGTGACGTCGATGACATGAGGCCTTAGGAGGTGCCCATTCAATGTCATCATGCTTGATAGGCATTGTATCACCAGCGAGAACTATCGAGTGTGGACGAAGAATAGGGCTACCATGAGGCATCATATCGTCGCCTAATGACTCACCCAATGTCATATACTCAATGGACACCGTATCACCCGCTAGAACGAATGAAGCATAGACAAGGCGAGTCCAATCAGTTGGGCCAAACTGTGACGTCGATGAGATAAGGCCTTACAAGATGCTCGTTCAATGTCATCATGCTCTATAGACACCGACCACTAGCAAGAACTATCGTATATGGACAAATAATAGGGCTAAAATGAGAAATCATATCGTCGCCTAATGACTCGTCCAATGTCATATACTCAATGGACACCATATCACCCTCTACAACGAACAAAGCATAGACAAGGCGAGTCCAATCAATAGGGCCAAACTGTGACGTCGATGAGTTGAGGCCTTACTAGACGCTCGTTCAACGTCATCATGCTCTATAGACACCAACCACTAGCAAGAACTATCGAATATGGACAAAGAATAGAGCTACCACGAGACATCATATCGTCGCCGAATGACTCGTCCAATGTCATATACTCAATGGACACCATTTCACCGGCTGGAACCAATGAAGCATAGACAAGGCGAGTCCAATCAATCAGGCTAAACTGTGACGTCCATGATATGAGGCCTTACGAGATGCTCGTTCAATGTCATCATGTGCTATAGACACTGACCACTAGCAAGAACTGATAGAGTATGGACAAAAAAATACAGCAACCATGAGACATCATATCATCGCCGAATGACTCGCCCAATGTCATATAATCAGTGGACATTGTTTCACAAGCTAGAACCAATGAAGCATAGACAAGGTGAGTCCAGTCAATCGGGCCAAATTGTGATGTCGATGAGATGAGGCCTTACAAGATGCTCGTTCAATGACATCATGTTCTATAGACACTGAGCACAAGCATGAACTATCGAATATGGACAAAGAATAGAGCTACCACGAGACATCATATCATCGCCGAATGACTCGTCCAATGTCATATACTCAATGGACACTATTTCACCGGCTGGAACCAATGAAGCATAGACAAGGCGAGTCCAGTCAATCGTGCTAAACTATGACGTCGATGACATGAGGCCTTACGAGATGCTCGTTCAATGTCATCACGCTCGATAGACACCATATCACCAGCAAGAACTATCGAGTGTGGATAAAGAATAGGGCTACCATGAGATATCATATCGTTGTTGAATGATTCGTCCAATGTCATATACTCAATGGACAACATTTCACCGGCTAGACCCAGCGAAACATAAACAAGGCGAGTCCTATTAATCGGGCTAAACTGTGACGTCGATGACATGAGGCCTTAGGAGATGCCCATTCAATGTCATCATGCTTGATAGGCATTGTATCACCAGCGAGAACTATCGAGTGTGGACGAAGAATAGGGCTACCATGAGGCATCATATCGTCGCCTAATGACTCACCCAATGTCATATACTCAATGGACACCGTATCACCCGCTAGAACGAATGAAGCATACACAAGACGAGTCCAATCAGTTGGGCCAAACTGTGACGTCGATGAGATAAGGCCTTACAAGATGCTCGTTCAATGTCATCATGCTCTATAGACACCGACCACTAGCAAGAACTATCGTATATGGACAAATAATAGGGCTAAAATGAGAAATCATATCGTCGCCTAATGACTCGTCCAATGTCATATACTCAATGGACACCATATCACCCTCTACAACGAACAAAGCATAGACAAGGCGAGTCCAATCAATAGGGCCAAACTGTGACGTCGATGAGTTGAGGCCTTACTAGACGCTCGTTCAACGTCATCATGCTCTATAGACACCAACCACTAGCAAGAACTATCGAATATGGACAAAGAATAGAGCTACCACGAGACATCATATCGTCGCCGAATGACTCGTCCAATGTCATATACTCAATGGACACCATTTCACCGGCTGGAACCAATGAAGCATAGACAAGGCGAGTCCAATCAATCAGGCTAAATTGTGACGTCGATGATATGAGGCCTTACGAGATGCTCGTTCAATGTCATTATGTTCTATAGACACTGACCACTAGCGAGAACTATCGAATATGGACAAAGAATAAAGCTACCTCGAGACATCATATCGATGCCGAATGACTCGTCCAATGTCGTATACTCAATGGACACCGTATCACCCGCTAGATCGAACAAAGCATAGACAAGGCGAGTCCAATCTGTCGGGCCAAATTGTGATGTCGATGAGATGAGGCCTTACAAGATGCTCGTTCAATGACATCATGTTCTATAGACACTGAGCACAAGCATGAACTATCGAATATGGACAAAGAATAGAGCTACCACGAGACATCATATCATCGCCGAATGACTCGTCCAATGTCATATACTCAATGGACACTATTTCACTGGCTAGAACCAATGAAGCATAGACAAGGCGAGTCCAGTCAATCGTGCTAAACTATGACGTCGATGACATGAGGCCTTACGAGATGCTCGTTCAATGTCATCACGCTCGATAGACACCATATCACCAGCAAGAACTATCGAGTGTGGATAAAGAATAGGGCTACCATGAGATATCATATCGTTGTTGAATGATTCGTCCAATGTCATATACTCAATGGACAACATTTCACCGGCTAGACCCAGCGAAACATAAACAAGGCGAGTCCTATCAATCGGGCTAAACTGTGACGTCGATGACATGAGGCCTTAGGAGGTGCCCATTCAATGTCATCATGCTTGATAGGCATTGTATCACCAGCGAGAACTATCGAGTGTGGACGAAGAATAGGGCTACCATGAGGCATCATATCGTCGCCTAATGACTCACCCAATGTCATATACTCAATGGACACCGTATCACCCGCTAGAACGAATGAAGCATAGACAAGGCGAGTCCAATCAGTTGGGCCAAACTGTGACGTCGATGAGATAAGGCCTTACAAGATGCTCGTTCAATGTCATCATGCTCTATAGACACCGACCACTAGCAAGAACTATCGTATATGGACAAATAATAGGGCTAAAATGAGAAATCATATCGTCGCCTAATGACTCGTCCAATGTCATATACTCAATGGACACCATATCACCCTCTACAACGAACAAAGCATAGACAAGGCGAGTCCAATCAATAGGGCCAAACTGTGACGTCGATGAGTTGAGGCCTTACTAGACGCTCGTTCAACGTCATCATGCTCTATAGACACCAACCACTAGCAAGAACTATCGAATATGGACAAAGAATAGAGCTACCACGAGACATCATATCGTCGCCGAATGACTCGTCCAATGTCATATACTCAATGGACACCATTTCACCGGCTGGAACCAATGAAGCATAGACAAGGCGAGTCCAATCAATCAGGCTAAATTGTGACGTCGATGATATGAGGCCTTACGAGATGCTCGTTCAATGTCATTATGTTCTATAGACACTGACCACTAGCGAGAACTATCGAATATGGACAAAGAATAAAGCTACCTCGAGACATCATATCGATGCCGAATGACTCGTCCAATGTCGTATACTCAATGGACACCGTATCACCCGCTAGATCGAACAAAGCATAGACAAGGCGAGTCCAATCTGTCGGGCCAAATTGTGATGTCGATGAGATGAGGCCTTACAAGATGCTCGTTCAATGACATCATGTTCTATAGACACTGAGCACAAGCATGAACTATCGAATATGGACAAAGAATAGAGCTACCACGAGACATCATATCATCGCCGAATGACTCGTCCAATGTCATATACTCAATGGACACTATTTCACTGGCTAGAACCAATGAAGCATAGACAAGGCGAGTCCAGTCAATCGTGCTAAACTATGACGTCGATGACATGAGGCCTTACGAGATGCTCGTTCAATGTCATCACGCTCGATAGACACCATATCACCAGCAAGAACTATCGAGTGTGGATAAAGAATCGGGCTACCATGAGATATCATATCGTTGTTGAATGATTCGTCCAATGTCATATACTCAATGGACAACATTTCACCGGCTAGACCCAGCGAAACATAAACAAGGCGAGTCCTATCAATCGGGCTAAACTGTGACGTCGATGACATGAGGCCTTAGGAGGTGCCCATTCAATGTCATCATGCTTGATAGGCATTGTATCACAAGCGAGAACTATCGAGTGTGGACGAAGAATAGGGCTACCATGAGGCATCATATCGTCGCCTAATGACTCACCCAATGTCATATACTCAATGGACACCGTATCACCCGCTAGAACGAATGAAGCATAGACAAGGCGAGTCCAATCAGTTGGGCCAAACTGTGACGTCGATGAGATAAGGCCTTACAAGATGCTCGTTCAATGTCATCATGCTCTATAGACACCGACCACTAGCAAGAACTATCGTATATGGACAAATAATAGGGCTAAAATGAGAAATCATATCGTCGCCTAATGACTCGTCCAATGTCATATACTCAATGGACACCATATCACCCTCTACAACGAACAAAGCATAGACAAGGCGAGTCCAATCAATAGGGCCAAACTGTGACGTCGATGAGTTGAGGCCTTACTAGACGCTCGTTCAACGTCATCATGCTCTATAGACACCAACCACTAGCAAGAACTATCGAATATGGACAAAGAATAGAGCTACCACGAGACATCATATCGTCGCCGAATGACTCGTCCAATGTCATATACTCAATGGACACCATTTCACCGGCTGGAACCAATGAAGCATAGACAAGGCGAGTCCAATCAATCAGGCTAAATTGTGACGTCGACGATATGAGGCCTTACGAGATGCTCGTTCAATGTCATTATGTTCTATAGACACTGACCACTAGCGAGAACTATCGAATATGGACAAAGAATAAAGCTACCTCGAGACATCATATCGATGCCGAATGACTCGTCCAATGTCGTATACTCAATGGACACCGTATCACCCGCTAGATCGAACAAAGCATAGACAAGGCGAGTCCAATCAGTCGGGCCAAATTGTGATGTCGATGAGATGAGGCCTTACAAGATGCTCGTTCAATGACATCATGTTCTATAGACACTGAGCACAAGCATGAACTATCGAATATGGACAAAGAATAGAGCTACCACGAGACATCATATCATCGCCGAATGACTCGTCCAATGTCATATACTCAATGGACACTATTTCACCGGCTGGAACCAATGAAGCATAGACAAGGCGAGTCCAGTCAATCGTGCTAAACTATGACGTCGATGACATGAGGCCTTACGAGATGCTCGTTCAATGTCATCACGCTCGATAGACACCATATCACCAGCAAGAACTATCGAGTGTGGATAAAGAATAGGGCTACCATGAGATATCATATCGTTGTTGAATGATTCGTCCAATGTCATATACTCAATGGACAACATTTCACCGGCTAGACCCAGCGAAACATAAACAAGGCGAGTCCTATCAATCGGGCTAAACTGTGACGTCGATGACATGAGGCCTTAGGAGGTGCCCATTCAATGTCATCATGCTTGATAGGCATTGTATCACCAGCGAGAACTATCGAGTGTGGACGAAGAATAGGGCTACCATGAGGCATCATATCGTCGCCTAATGACTCACCCAATGTCATATACTCAATGGACACCGTATCACCCGCTAGAACGAATGAAGCATAGACAAGGCGAGTCCAATCAGTTGGGCCAAACTGTGACGTCGATGAGATAAGGCCTTACAAGATGCTCGTTCAATGTCATCATGCTCTATAGACACCGACCACTAGCAAGAACTATCGTATATGGACAAATAATAGGGCTAAAATGAGAAATCATATCGTCGCCTAATGACTCGTCCAATGTCATATACTCAATGGACACCATATCACCCTCTACAACGAACAAAGCATAGACAAGGCGAGTCCAATCAATAGGGCCAAACTGTGACGTCGATGAGTTGAGGCCTTACTAGACGCTCGTTCAACGTCATCATGCTCTATAGACACCAACCACTAGCAAGAACTATCGAATATGGACAAAGAATAGAGCTACCACGAGACATCATATCGTCGCCGAATGACTCGTCCAATGTCATATACTCAATGGACACCATTTCACCGGCTGGAACCAATGAAGCATAGACAAGGCGAGTCCAATCAATCAGGCTAAACTGTGACGTCCATGATATGAGGCCTTACGAGATGCTCGTTCAATGTCATCATGTGCTATAGACACTGACCACTAGCAAGAACTGATAGAGTATGGACAAAAAAATACAGCAACCATGAGACATCATATCATCGCCGAATGACTCGCCCAATGTCATATAATCAGTGGACATTGTTTCACAAGCTAGAACCAATGAAGCATAGACAAGGTGAGTCCAGTCAATCGGGCTAAACTATGGCGTCGATGACATGAGGCCTTACGAGATGCTCGTTCAATGTCATCACGCTCTATAGACACCAACCACTAGCAAGAACTATCGAATATGGACAAAGAATAGAGCTACGATGAGACATCATATCGTTGCCGAACGACTCGTCGAATGTCATATACTCAATGGACACCATTTCACTGGCTGGAACCAACGAAGCATAGACAAGGTGAGTCCATTCAATCGGGCTAAACTATGACGTCGCTGACATGAGGTCTTACGAGATGCTCGTTCAATGTGATCACGCTCGATAGACACCATATCACCAGCAAGAACTATCGAGTGTGGACAAAGAATAGGGCTGCCACGAGACATCATATCGTCGCCGAATGACTCGTCCAATGTCGTATACTCAATGGACACCGTATCACCCACTAGAACGAACAAACCATAGACCAGGCCAGTCCAATCAGTCGGGCCAAACTGTGATGTCGATGAGATGAGGCCTTACGAGATGCTCGTTCAATAACATCATGTTCTATACACAGTGAGGACTAGCAAGAACTATCGAATATGGACAAAGAATAGAGCTACCACGAGACATCATATCGTCGCCGAATGACTTGTCCAATGTCATATACTCAATTGACACTATTTCACCGGCTGGAACCAATGAAGCATAGACAAGGCGAGTCCAATCAATCAGGCTAAACTGTGACGTTGATGACATGAGGCCTTATGAGATGCTCGTTCAATGTCATCATGTTCTATAGACACTGACCACTAGCGAGAACTATCGAATATGGACAGAGAATAAAGCTACCTCGAGACATCATATCGTTGACGAATGACTCGTCGAATGTCATATACTCAATGGACACCATTTCACCGGCTGGAAGCAACGAAGCATAGACAAGGTGAGTCCATTCAATCGGGCTAAACTATGACGTCGCTGACATGAGGTGTTACGAGGTGCTCGTTCAATGTCATCACGCTCGATAGACACCATATCACCAGCAAGAACTATCGAGTGTGGACAAAGAATAGGGCTGAAACACAAGACATCATATCATCGCCGATTGACTCGTCCAATGTCATATACTCAATGGACACCGTATCACCCGCTAGAACGAACGAAGCATAGACCAGGCGAGTCCAATCAGTCGGGCCAAACTGATGAGGACATCAACGACATACGAATAATGACAACAGGTGTAGAGTGCCCGATCTTTCGGCGAGTGGAGATAACTTCGATTTGGTGGATGTCGACCCTCACGATCCGACTACGACGTGCAAGCCGAAGCGCCAATGCAATCGCTGAACCAACTTCCGGAGGATATTAACCTTGGGGTAAACAAGATCAACCTGATCACGAGGATCAATTCTTACACGCAATCGAAGAACGAGCAAGAATTAGAGGCGAGCAATCTGATGTATTGCACGAAGGTGGAGTTCTGAATTCACGTCGGGAGACGGATGTATAGCTAAGCTAAACTTAAAACAAAACTCGAAGATTACAAGGGGCGCAGCCCTTGACTATATAGGGGGAGGACGAGGCATCTAGGGCCAGCTGAAGTGGAGAGGCGCGCGGTGGAGAGGGAGTCGTGCGACTTGGGCCACGTGGGCCTTCGGGCGACATCATCCTGGGCCGTCGTTCCTTAGCATCAAAACCGTCTTCAATTCCTGGGCTCGAGCTCTAGTGATTGGGCCCTTGTACGTTGTCGTCTCGTTAGAAGATGGATCCGTAACTCGAGGAGGCGCGACGACGAGAGGTGGAGGCGTGACAGCTTGGTTTGACGCGCCATCTTCCGTCGTCATTATTCGTATGTCGTTGATGTCCTCATCATCCTCCCCTTCTTGAAGTGAAGTCGTCCTCGACGGCAACTCATCATCCTCACCCAAGTATGGTTTCAAATCTGCAACATTAAAACTAGTGGAAACACCAAACTCCATGGGCAAGTCAAGAACATAAGCATTATCGTTAATCTTGGTTAGCACTTTAAAAGGACCAGCAGCACGAGGCATCAGTTTAGAACGACACAAAGTAGGAAATCTATCTTTACGTAAGTGCAACCAAACCAAATCACCAGGTTCAAAAGAAATATGTTTTCTACCTTTACTACCAGCAACTTGATACTTTTTATTAGCAATGGCAATGTTGTGTTGTGTTTCTTCATGCAATTGTTTCATGTGATCAATATGAGCAAGAGCATCAAGATGTGGTTCATCCTCAGCATCAATAGCAAACAAATCAATAGGCGCCTTTGGAACATAGCCATAAACAACCTCAAAAGGACACATCTTAGTGGCAGAACGTGTAGCACGATTATAAGCAAATTCAACATGAGGTAAACAATCTTCCCAGCGTCTCAAATTTTTATCTAAAACAGCTCTAAGCATAGCAGACAAAGTTCTATTTACTACCTCAGTTTGCCCATCAGTTTGAGGATAACAAGTAGTACTAAACAGCAGCTTAGTTCCTAATTTATTCCAAAGAGAACGCCAAAAATGACTAAGAAACTTAGCATCACGATCAGAGACAATTGTTTTAGAAATTCCATGCAATCTAACAATCTCTCTAAAGAACAATTCAGCAACATTTGAGGCATCATCAGTTTTATGACAAGGTATAAAATGAGCCATTTTAGAGAAACGATCAACAACCACAAAAATACTGTCCCTCCCCTTCTTAGTGCGAGGCAATCCCAAAACAAAATCCATCGAAATATCAAGCCAAGGAGAAGAGGGAACAGGCAAGGGCATATACTAACCATGATTAACCAAACGAGATTTAGCTTTTTGACATGTAATACAGCGTGCAACAAGGCGCTCAACATCACGGCGCATCCGTGGCCAAAAGAAATGGTCGGCCAACACCTCATGTGTCTTGAAAACTTTGAAGTGACCCATAAGACCACCTCCATGCGCCTCCTGTAACAAGAAAAGATGAACCGAGCTAGCTGGAATACACAGCTTGTTAGCACGAAACAGGAACCCATCCTGCATATGAAATTTGCCCCAAGGTTTGCCATCCTTACAATGCATCATAATATTATGAAAATCAGCATCGTTCACATATTGATCTTTCAAAGCTTGCAAACCAAAGATTTTAAAGTCTAATTGGGACAGCATCATATAACCACGAGACAAAGCATCGGCAATCACATTTTCCTTCCCGTTTTTATGTTTAATGATGTATGGAAAAGATTCAATAAATTCAACCCATTTAGCATGTCGATGATTCATATTAGTTTGGGTTCTAATATGTTTCAAAGCCTCATGATCTGAATGAATAATAAATTCGTGAGGCCATAAATAATGCTGCCATATTTGCAAAGTTCTTACTAAAGCATAAAGTTCTTTATCATAATTGGAATATTTAAGAGCAGCACCACTTAACTTCTCACTAAAATAAGAAATGGGTTTATGATCTTGCAACAAAACAGCACCCAAACCAATTCCAGTAGCATCACATTCCAATTCAAACACTTTATCAAAATTAGGCAATTGTAAGAGACGAGCATGAGTTAACCGTTCCTTTAAAGTGTTGAATGCATCGTCTTGTGGTGCGCCCCACTCAAATGGCGCACCCTTCTTGGTCAGCTCATGTAATGGTGCAGCAGTAGAACTGAAATCCCGCACAAAACGATGATAGAAGCCTGCAAGACCAAGAAAACTGCGAACCTGTGTGACCGTCGTCGGTTGGGGCCAACTCTGAATGGCGTCCACCTTGCTGCTATTGACCTCAATGCCCTGTGGAGTAACAACATATCCAAGAAACGAAACACGTTGCGTGCAAAAAGTGCATTTTTCCATGTTCCCAAACAAGTGAGCAGCACGCAAAGCATCAAAAACAGCACGCAAATGATCTAAATGCTCATTCATGGATTTGCTGTATATAAGGATATCATCAAAATAGACAACAACAAATATTCCAATGAAAGGCCGAAGAACTTGATTCATTAAGCGCATAAAAGTGCTAGGAGCATTAGACAATCCAAACGGCATAACCAACCATTCATACAAGCCAAATTTAGTTTTAAAAGCCGTTTTCTATTCATCTCCTAATTTCATTCTTATTTGATGGTAACCACTACGCAAATCAACCTTAGAGAAAATTGTGGCACCACTAAGTTCATCAAGCATATCATCAAGGCGTGGTATAGGATATCGATAACAAATTGTAATATTGTTAATTGCACGACAATCTACACACATACGCCAAGAACCATCTTTCTTAGGAACAAGCAAAACAGGAACCGAACAAGAGCTGAGAGACTCACGAATGTAACCTTTATCAAGCAATGCCTGCACTTGACGCTGAATTTCTTTCGTCTCCTCAGGATTTGTGCGGTACGGGGCGCGATTAGGAAGCTGCGCGCCTGGAATTAAATCAATCTGATGTTCTATGCCACGAATAGGAGGAAGACCCGGCGGCAATTCAGCGGGAAAAATATCTTTATAGTCCTGCAAAAGGTTAGCAACAGCTGGAGGAATATGCAACATAGGCGCCTCATCTAGTGAAACAAGCATACGAGAGCAAACTAGCACATAGCAAGGCAGATTAGCATCATGTAATTCATTAAAATCAGCACGTGTAGCAAGCAAGATAGGGTTATTCAATTTGATCTCATGTTGAACAGGTGCAACAGGTGGCGATGTAACCAATTTTGCAGCTTTTGTCGCTCGAGCAATATCATCTTTAAGAACTTGTTCAGGTGTCATAGGATGAATAACAATTTTCTGACCCTTAAACATGAAGGAATAATAATTGGAGCGACCATGATGAACACTATCAACATCATATTGCCAAGGACGGCCAAGCAACAAAGAGCATGCTTCCATTCGAACAACATCACAATCTACAAAATCAGAATAGGCGCCAAGAGAGAAAGGAATACGTACCGAGCGCGTTACCTTTATTTTGCCGCCATCATTAAGCCATTGAACGTGATAAGGATGTGGATGCTTCCTTGTTGGCAATGACAACTGCTCCACCAAGGTCGTACTAGCCAAATTGGTGCAACTGCCACCATCGATGATTATATGCACCGCTCGTTCTTGCACAACGCCTTTGATATGAAAAATGTTGTGGCGCTGATGCTTTTCATCCTGAACGACCTGTGTACTAAGAACACGCTGCACAACAAGAGTTGCATACCTGTCGGCGGCACTAGAGTCGACATGAAGCTCCGTATTATCTGCATGATTAGTGGCAAGCATAGTGTGCTGAATATCCTCACAATCACTAGCAGAAGAATACCCACCGTCGTCACGAATCAACATAGTTCGTTTATTTGGACAATCGCGTATCACATGACCAAATCCTCGGCAATGGTGACACTGAATATCACGAGCTCGTCCAGACGACGAGGAGGACGGCACGAACGAGGCAGATTTGGCCATGGATGGAGCACTCGACTTGGACGTGGTCGAGGAGTGGTCGCGCGACGTGGAAGGAGGTGTCGACCGTGGAGCTAAAGGCGTCTTGGACCCTACAAAAATGTTAGGTCTTGACGAAGATTGTCGATCCTGCACTTCACGTTCAGCTTTACAAGCATATTCAAATAAGGTGGTCATATCATCATAATGCTTATAATCAAGAATGTTCTGAATTTCACGATTTAACCCACCCCTAAAGCGAGCCATAGCAGCATCATCCAGTTCAACTAAACCACAGCGAATCATACCCTTTTGCAAAGCTTGATAATAATCCTCTACGAAAAGTGAACCTTGTTGAAAACGCTGCATTTTATTAAGCAAATCTCTAGCATAATATGACAGCACAAAACGATGACGCATAGCAGCTTTTAATGCCGTCCAAGTGGCTGGAATATTATCAGGATATCTTTGTCTATACTCACGCCACCAAAGTAAAGCAAATTCAGTAAATTCACTAATAGCAGTCTTAACTTGTAAATTAGCAGGAATATCATGCCATGCAAATTTTTGTTCAACCTCTAATTCCCAATCAAGATAAGCACCCGGATCATATTTGCCATTAAAAGTGGGAATACGAAATTTTATTTTGGCAAAAGAATCATTAATAGGAACACGTACCCTACGAGCACGACCACGGCGATTGTCGTCGTCCTGCTCGGTGTCGGCGCCGTAGTCACGTGCATGTTGCAACTCCGTGAGCTGCGTCGTCATGGTCCCAAGTTGCGTCGACATGGCCTCAAGACGAGTCATGATCGTCGCGAGCGTGGTGCGGGCAGCCGTATCAGCCAGGTCCAGTTGATCAAAACGCTCATTCAACGAAGTGACCGTAGAGTCAAGTCTCTCGTGCATCGTCTTGATGTCGTTTTGTAGACCATCTACCTGTGCCTGGACATCCTGGAGGGTGAGCTCCTCCGACTTCGAGCTGTTTTCTGCCATAGAAACACAAGCAATACAAAATGCGGGATCCTACAACGAGAGGTGAGTGGTGGATGAAAAGCTCAATCAAAAAGCTGTTATCAAATTCTTACCCGTCCTTACCAAGCACGCAAGCGTGAACTGCAACCACAGGTAAAACCGGTGGAAGATTGGAGGAGCGATTGCGTGGTGAAACAAAAACCTGCTCGTAGTAGAAAATTTGTGGGGCTAGGAGGCTGCACTCAATCCAAGGGTTAGCACAATTCAAACAATAACTGCAAAGCTGAATAATGGTGCTAAACGCGAAAAGATTGCTGCCGGTACAAGTGTAAGAAGAAGGAAAAAGGATCAAAACTAAGTGCAGCAAGAACGCGTCACCTGTGTTGCTCGGCCGCTCTTTTTTTTTCTCTCTTTTTTTCCCTTTCTTTTTTTTCTTTTTTTTCTTTTTTTAATACTTTTGCTGAAAATATAAACAATGAGACCTCAAATAAGCAATTAAGCACAAGCACTCTCTCTCTCTCTCTCTCTCTCTCTCTCTCTCTCTCTCTCTCTGGAGTAGGGACACACGAAACCGAACAGAACCAAACACAAGGCGAGGCGAGTGGGTCACGACGTAACCGAGTAGGACTCGATCAGCGAGGCGAGTGGGTCACGACGTAACCCAGTAGGACTCGATCAGCGAGGCGAGTGGGTCACGACGTAACCGAGTAGGACTCGATCAGCGAGGCGAGTGGGTCACGATGTAACCGAGTAGGACTCGAGCGGCGAGGCAGTGATTGACGCGGACTCACGGTGCAGCGGAAAAACTTGGCAAGCGAGCGGCTGACCACAACTTGGCAAGCGAGACAGGGTAAACAGATGCGGCGGAAAGCAAATTGTGGTGGTGAAAACACGCGGCACGGCGGAAGGATACGACGACGATAGGAAGAAAACGATGAAACACAGTGTACCAGCAACGATCAAAAGCGAAAGCACAAAAACTCAACAACGCAAATTATTGAACGAAAGTGCGAGGCTCAAAACCGTACTGGGGTAAACTTTTTTTTTTTGTAGTTTTCGGTTTATGTGGACTTGGATAAAACTCACCGAGAAACACTGGAATCTGATACCACTTGATAGGTGTAGAGTGCCCGATCTTTCGGCGAGTGGAGATAACTTCAATTTAGTGGATGTTGACCCTCACGATCCGACTATGACGAGCAAGACGAAGCGCCAATGCAATCGCTGAACCAACTTCCGGAGGATATTAACCTTGCGGTAAACAAGATCAACCTGATCACGAGGATCAATTCTTACGCGCAATCGAAGAACGAGCAAGAATTAGAGGCGAGCAATCTGATGTATTGCACGAAGGTGGAGTTCTGAATTCACGTCGAGAGACGGATGTATAGCTAAGCTAAACTTAAAATAAAACTCAAAGATTACAAGGGGCGCAGCTCTTGACTATATAGGGGGAGGACGAGGCATCTAGGGCCGGCTGAAGTGGAGAGGCGCGCGGTGGAGAGGGAGTCGTGCGACTTGGGCCACGTGGGCCTTCGGGCGACATCATCCTGGGCCGTCGTTCCTTAGCATCAAAACCGTCTTCAATTCCTGGGCTCGAGCTCTAGTGATTGGGCCCTTAAACGTCGTCGTCTCGTTAGAAGATGGATCCGTAACTCGAGGAGGCGCGACGATGAGAGGTGGAGGCGTGATAGCTTGGTTTGGCGCGCCATCTTCCGTCGTCATTATTCGTATGTCGTTGATGTCCTCATCAGGCCTTACGAGATGCTCGTTCAACGTCATCGTGCTCTATAGACCCCAACCACTAGCAAGAACTATTGAATATGGACAAAGAATAGAGCTACCACGAGACATCATATCATCCCCGAATGACTCGTCCAATGTCATATAATCAATGGACACCGTTTCACAAGCTAGAACCAATGAAGCATAGACAAGGTCAGTCCAGTCAATCGGGCTAAACTCTGACGTCGATGACATGAGGCCTTACGAGATGCTCGCTCAATGTCATCATGTTCTATAGACACTGACCATTAGCGAGAACTATCGAATATGGACAAAGAATAGAGCTACCAAGAGACATCATATCATCGCCGAATGACTCGTCCAATGTTCAATGGACACCGTTTCACAAGCTAGAACCAATGAAGCATAGACAAGGTCAGTCCAGTCAATCGGGCTAAACTGTGATGTCGATGACATGAGGCCTTACGAGATGCTCGTTCAATCTCATCACGCTCGATAGACACCATATCACCAGCAAGAACTATCGAGTGTGGATAAAGAATAGGGCTACCATGAGACATCATATCGTCGTCGAATGATTCATCCAATGTCATATACTCAATGGACAACATTTCACCGGCTAGACCCAGCGAAGCATATACAAGGCGAGTCCTATCAATCGGGCTAACCTGTGACGTCAATGACATGAGGCCTTAGGAGATGCCCATTCAATGTCACCATGCTCGATAGGCATTGTATCACCAACGAGAACTATCGAGTATGGACAGAGAATAGGGCTACCATAAGACATCATATCGTCGCCTAATGACTCGCCCAATGTCAAATACTCAATGGACTCTGTATCACCCGCTAGAACGAACAAAGCGTAGACAAGGCGAGTCCAATCAGTTGGGCCAAACTGTGACGACGATGACATGAGGCCTTACGAGATGCTCGTTCATCGTCATCATGCTCTGTAGACACCGACCACTAGCAAGAACTATCGAATATGGATAAAGAATAGGGCTACCATGAGACATCATATCGTCGCCTAATGACTCGTCCAATGTCGCATACTCAATGGACACCAAATCACCCTCTACAACGAACAAAGCAAAGGCGAGTCCAATCAATAGGGCCAAACTATGACGTCGATGAGTTGAGGCCTTACGAGATGCTCGTTCAACGTCATCATGCTCTATAGACACCAACCACTAGCAAGAACTATCGAATATGGACAAAGAATAGAGCTACCACGAGACATCATATCGTCGCCGAATGACTCGTCCAATCTCATATACTCAATGGACACCATTTCTCTGGCTGGAACCAATGAAGCATAGAAAAGGCGAGTCCAATCAATCAGGCTAAACTGTGACGACGATGACATGAGGCCTTACGTGATGCTCGTTCAATGTCATCATGTTCTATACACAGTGACCACTAGCGAGAACTATCGAATATGGACAATGAATAGAGCTACCACGAGCCATCAAATCTTCGCCGAATGACTCGTCCAATATAATATAATCAATGGACACCGTTTCACAAGCTAGAACCAATGAAGCATTGACAAGGTCAGTCCAGTCAATCGGGCTAAACTGTGATGTCGATGACATGAGACCTTACGAGATGCTCGTTCAATGTCATCACGCTCGATATACACCATATCACCAGCAAGAACTATCGAGTGTGGACAAGGAATAGGGCTACCATGAGGCATCATATCGTCGTCGAATGATTCGTCCGATGTCATATACTCAATGGACAACATTTCACCGGCTAGACCCCGCGTAGCATATACAAGGCAAGTCCTATCAATCGGGCTAAACTGTGATGTTGATGACATGAGGCCTTAGGAGATGCCCATTCAATGCCATCATGCTCGATAGGCATTGTATCACCAACGAGAACTATCGAGTGTGGACAAAGAATAGGGCTACCATGAGACATAATATCGTCGCCCAATGACTCGCCCAATGTCATATACTCAATGGACACCGTATCACCCGCTAGGACGAACAAAGCATAGACAAGGCGAGTCCAATCAGTCGGGCCAAACTGTGACGTCGATGAGATGAGGCCTTACGAGATGCTCGTTCAACGTCATCATGCTCTATAGACACCGACCACTAGCAAGAACTATCAAATATGGACAAAGAATAGGGCTACCATGAGACATCATATCATCGCCTCATGACTCGTCCAATGTCATATACTCAATGGACACCATATCACCCTCTACAACGAACAAAGCATAGACAAGGCGAGTCCAATCAATGGGGCCAAACTATAACGTCGATGAGTTGAGGCCTTACGAGATGCTTGTTCAACGTCATCATGCTCTATAGACACCAACCACTAGCAAGAACTATCGAATATGGACAAAGAATAGAGCTACCACGAGACATCATATCGTCGTCGAATGACTCGTCCAATGTCATATACTCAATGGACACCATTTCACCGGCCGGAACCAATGAAGCATAGAAAAGGCGAGTCCAATCAATCAGGCTAAACTGTGACGACGATGACATGAGGCCTTACGAAATGCTCGTTCAATGTCATCATGTTTTATATACACTAACCACTAGCGAGAACTATCGAATATGGACAAAGAATAGAGCTACCACGAGACATCATATCGTTGCTGAATGACTCGTCCAATGTCATATACTCAATGGACACCGTATCACCCGCTAGAACAAACGAAGCATAGACAAGGCGATTCCAATCAGTCGGGCCAAACTGTGATGTCGATGAGATGAGGCCTTATGAGATGCTCGTTCAATGTCATCATGTTCTATAGACACTGACCACTAGCGAGAACTATCGAATATGGACAAAGAATAGAGCTACCACGAGACATCATATCATCGCCGAATGACTCGTCCAATGTCATATAATCAATGGACACTATTTCACAAGCAAGAACCAATGAAGCATAGACAAGGTGAGTCCAGTCAATCGAGGTAAACTATGACGTCGATGACATGAGGCCTTACGAGATGCTCGTTCAATGTCATCACGCTCGATAGATAGCGTATCACCTGCAAGAACTATCGAGTGTGGACAAAGAATAGCGCTACCACGAGACATCATATCGTCGCCGAATGACTCGTCCAATGTCATATACTCAATGGACACCGTATCACCCGCTAGAACGAACGAAGCATAGACAAGGCGATTCCAATCAGTCAGGCCAAACTGTGATGTCGATGAGATGAGGGCTTACGAGATGCTCGTGCAATGTCATCATGTTCTATAGACACTGACCACTAGCGAGAATTATCGAATATGGATAAAGAATAGAGCTACCACGAGACATCATATCATCGCCGAATGACTCGTCCAATGTCATATAATCAATGGACACCGTTTCACAAGCTAGAACCAATGAAGCATAGACAAGGACAGTCCAGTCAATCGGGCTAAACTGTGACGTCGATGACCTGAGGCCTTACGAGATGCTCGTTCAATGTCATCATGTTCTATAGACACTGACCATTAGCGAGAACTATCGAATATGGACAAAGAATAGAGCTACCACGAGACATCATATCATCACCGAATGACTCGTCCAATGTCATATAATCAATGGACACCGTTTCAAAAGCTAGAACCAATGAAGCGTAGACAAGGTTAGTCCAGTCAATCGGGCTAAACTGTGATGTCGATGAGATGAGGCCTTACGAGATGCTCGTTCAATGTCATCACGCTCGATAGACGCCATATCACCAGCAAGAACTATCGAGTGTGGATGAAGAATAGGGCTACCATGAGACATCATATCGTCGTCGAATGATTCATCCAATGTCATATACTCAATGGACAACATTTTAGCGGCTAGACCCAGCGAAGCATATACAAGGCGAGTCCTATCAATCGGGCTAAACTGTGACGTCGATGACATGAGGCCTTAGGAGATGCCCATTTAATGTCACCATGCTCGATAGGTATTGTATCACCAACGAGAACTACCGAGTGTGGACAAAGAATAGGGCTACCATGAGACATCATATCGTCGCCTAATGACTCGCCCAATGTCATATACTCAATGGACACCGTATCACCCGCTAGAATGAACAAAGCATAGACATGGCGAGTCCAATCAGTCGGGCCAAACTATGACGTCGATGAGTTGAGGCCTTACGAGATGCTCGTTCAACGTCATCATGCTCTATAGACACCGACCACTAGCAAGAACTATCGAATATGGACAAAGAATAGGGCTACCACGAGACATCATATCGTCGCGGAATGACTCGTCCAATGTCATATACTCAATGGACACCATTTCACCGTCTGGAATCAATGAAGCGAAGAAAAGGCGAGTCCAATCAATCAGGCTAAACTGTGACGACGATGATATGAGGCCTTACGAGATGCTCGTTCAATGTCATCATGTTCTATAGACACTGACCACTAGCGAGAACTATCGAGTGTGGACAAAGAATAGAGCTACCACGAGACATCATATCATCACCGAATGACTCGCCCAATGTCATATAATCAATGGACACCGTATCACCCGCTAGAACGAACGAAGCATAGACAAGGTGATTCCAATGAGTCGGGCCAAACTGTCATGTCGATGAGATGAGGCCTTACGAGATGCTCGTTCAATGTCATCTTGTTCTATAGACACTGACCACTAGCGAGAACTATCGAATATGGACAAAGAATAGATCTACCACGAGACATCATATCATCGCCGAATGACTCATCCAATGTCATATAATCAATGGACACCGTTTCACAAGCTAGAACCAATGAAGCATGGACAAGGCGAGTCTAATCAATAGGGCCAAACTATGACGTCGATGAGATGAGGCCTTACGAGATGCTCGTTCAATGTCATCATGTTCTATAGACACTGACCACTAGCGAGAACTGTCGAATATGGACAAAGAATAGAGCTACCATGAGACATCATATCGTCGCCGAATGACTCGTCCAATGTCATATACTCAATGGACACCATTTCACCGGCTGGAACCAATGAAGCATAGAAAAGGCGAGTCCAATCAATCAGGCTAAACTGTGACGACGATGACATGAGGCCTTACGAGATGCTCGTTCAATGTCATCATGTTCTATAGACACTGACCGCTAGCGAGAACTATCGAATATGGACAAAGAACAGAGCTACCACGAGACATCATATCATCACCGAATGACTCGCCCAATGTCGTATAATCAATGGACACCGTATCACCCGCTAGAACGAACGAAGCATAGACAAGGCAATTCCAATCAGTCGGGCCAAACTGTGATGTCGATGAGATGAGGCCTTACGAGATGCTCGTTCAATGTCATCATGTTCTATAGACACTGACCACTAGCGAGAACTATCGAATATGGACAAAGAATAGATCTACCACGAGACATCATATCATCGCCGAATGACTCGTCCAATGTCATATAATCAATGGAGACCGTTTCACAAGCTAGGAAACCAATGAAGCATAGACAAGGCGAGTCCAATCAATAGGGCCCATATATGACGTCGATGAGTTGAGGCCTTACGAGATGCTCGTTCAATGTCATCACGCTCGATAGACAGCATATCACCAGCAAGAACTATCGAGTGTGGACATAGAATAGGGCTACTACGAGACATCATATCGTCGCCGACTGACTCATCCAATGTCATATACTCAATGGACACCGTATCACCCGCTAGAACGAATAAAGCATAGACAAGGCGAGTCGAATCAGTCGGGCCAAACTGTGATGTCGATGAGATGAGGCCTTACGAGATGCTCGTTCAATGTCATCACGCTCGATAGACACCATATCACCAGTAAGAACTATCGAGTGTGGATAAAGAATAGGGCTACCATGAGACATCATATCGTCGTCGAATGATTCATCCAATGTCATATACTCAATGGACAACATTTCACCGGCTAGACTCGGCGAAGCATAAACAAGGCGAGTCCTATCAATCGGGCTAAACTGTGACGTCGATGACATGAGGCCTTAGGAGATGCCCATTCAATGTCACCATGCTCGATAGGCATTGTATCACCAACGAGAACTATCGAGTGTGGACAAACAATAGGGCTACCATGAGACATCATATCGTCGCCTAATGACTCGCCCAATGTCATATACTCAATGGACACCGTATCACCCGCTAGAACGAACAAAGCATAGACTAGGCGAGTCCAATCAGTCGGGCCAAACTATGACGTCGATGAGTTGAGGCCTTACGAGATGCTCGTTCAACGTCATCGTGCTCTATAGACACCAACCACTAGCAAGAACTATCGAATATGGACAAAGAATAGAGCTACCACGAGACATCATATCATCACCGAATGACTCGCCCAATGTCATATAATCAATGGACACCGTATCACCCGCTAGAACGAACATAGCATAGACAAGGCGATTCCAATCAGTCGGGCTAAACTGTGATGTCGATGAGATGAGGCCTTACGAGATGCTCGTTCAATGTCATCATGTTCTATAGACACTGACCACTAGCGAGAACTGTCGAATATGGACAAAGAATAGAGCTACCACGAGACATCGTATCATCGCCGAATGACTCGCCCAATGTCATATAATCAATGGACACCGTATCACCCGCTAGAACGAACGAAGCATATTCAAGGCGATTCCAATCAGTCGGGCCAAACTGTGATGTCGATGAGATGAGGCCTTACGAGATGCTCGTTCAATGTCATCATGTTCTATAGACACTGACCACTAGCGAGAACTGTCGAATATGGACAAAGAATAGAGCTACCATGAGACATCATATCGTCGCCGAATGACTCGTCCAATGTCATATAATCAATGGACACCGTTTCACAAGCTAGGAAACCAATGAAGCATAGAAAAGGCGAGTCCAATCAATCAGGCTAAACTGTGACGATGATGACATGAGGCCTTACGAGATGCTCGTTCAATGTCATCATGTTGTATAGACACTGACCACAAGCGAGAACTATCGAATATGGACAAGGAATAGAGCAACCACGAGACATCATATCATCGCCGAATGACTCGTCCAATGTCATATAATTAATGGACACCGTTTTACAAGCTAGAACCAATGAAGCATAGACAAGGTGAGTCGAGTCATTCGGGCTAAACTATGACGTCGATGACATAAGGCCTTACAAGATGCTCGTTCAACGTCATCACGCTCGATAGACAGCATATCACCAGCCAGAACTATCGAGTGTGGACAAAGAATAGGGCTACCACGAGACATCATATCATCGCCGAATGACTCATCCAATGTCATATACTCAATGGACACCGTATCACCCGCTAGAACGAATAAAGCATAGACAAGGCGAGTCGAATCAGTCGGGCCAAACTGTGATGTCGATGAGATGAGGCCTTACGAGATGCTCGTTCAATGTCATCATGCTCTATAGACACAAACCACTAGCAAGAACTATCGAATATGGACAAAGAATAGAGCTACCACGAGACATCATATCGTCGCCGAATGACTCGTCCAATGTCATATTCTCAATGGACACCGTATCACCCGCTAGAACCAATGAAGCATAGACAAGGTCAGTCTAGTCAATCGGGCTATACTGTGACTTCGATGACATGAGGCCTTACGAGATGCTCGTTCAATGTCATCACGCTCTATGGACACCAACCACTAGTAGGAACTATCGAATATGGACAAAGAATAGAGCTACCACGAGACATCATATCGTCGCCGAATGACTTGTCCAATGTCATATACTCAATGGACACCGTATCACCCGCTAGAATGAACGAAGCATAGAACAGGAGATTCCAATCAGTCGGGCCAAACTGTGATGTCGATGAGATGAGGCCTTACGAGATCCTCGTTCAAGGTCATCATGTTCTATAGACACTGACCACTAGCGAGAACTATCTAATATGGACAAAGAATAGAGCTACCACAAGACATGATATCGTCACCAAATGACTCGTCCAATCTCATATAGTCGATGGACACCGTATCAGCCGCTAGAACGAACGAAGCATAGACAAGGCGATTCCAATCAGTCGGGCCAAACTGTGATGTTGATGAGATGAGGCCTTACGAGATGCTCGTTCAATGTCTTCATCTTCTATAGACACTGACCACTAGCGAGAACTATCGAATATGGACAAAGAATAGAGCTACCACAAGACATCATATCGTCGCCGAATGACTCGTCCAATGTCATATACTTAATGGACACCGTATCACCCGCTAGAACCAATGAAGCATAGACAAGGTCAGTCCAGTCAATCGGGCTAAACTGTGACGTCGATGACATGAGGCCTTACGAGATGCTCGTTCAATGTCGTCACGCTCGATAGACAGCATATCACGAGCAAGAACGTCATCATGCTCTATAGACACCAACCACTAGCAAGAACTATCGAATATGGACAAAGAATAGAGCTACCATGAGACATCATATCGTCGCCGAATGACTCGTCCAATGTCATATACTCAATGGACACCATTTCAGCGGCTGGAACCAATGAAGCATAGAAAAGGCGAGTCCAATCAATCAGGCTAAACTGTGACGACGATGACATGAGGCCTTACGAGATGCCCGTTCAATGTCATCATGTTCTATAGGCACTGACCGCTAGCGAGAACTATCGAATATGGACAAAGAATAGAGCTACCACGAGATATCATATCATCACCGAATGACTCGCCCAATGTCGTATAATCAATGGACACCGTATCACCCGCTAGAACGAACGAAGCATACACAAGGCAATTCCAATTAGTCGGGCCAAACTGTGATGTCGATGAGATGAGGCCTTACGAGATGCTCGTTCAATGTCATCATGTTCTATAGACACTGACCACTAGCGAGAACTATCGAATATGGACAAAGAATAGATCTACCACGAGACATCATATCATCGCCGAATGACTCGTCCAATGTCATATAATCAATGGACACCGTTTCACAAGCTAGAACCAATAAAGCATAGACAAGGCGAGTCCAATCAATAGGGCCAAACTATGACGTCGATGAGTTGAGGCCTTACGAGATGCTCGTTCAACGTCATCATGCTCTATAGACACCAACCACTAGCAAGAACTATCGAATATGGACAAAGAATAGAGCTACCACGAGACATCATATCATCGCCGAATGACTCGTCCAATGTCATATAATCAATGGACACCGTTTCACAGGCTAGAACCAATGAAGCGTAGACAAGGTCTGTCCAGTCAATCGGGCTAAACTGTGACGTCGATGACATGAGGCCTTACGAGATGCTCGTTCAATGTCATCACGCTCTATAGACACCAACCACTAGTAGGAACTATCGAATATGGACAAAGAATAGAGCTACCACGAGACATCATATCGTCGCCGAATGACTCGTCCAATGTCATATACTCAATGGACACCGTATCACCCGCTAGAATGAACGAAGCATAGAAGAGGAGATTCCAATCAGTCGGGCCAAACTGTGATGTCGATGAGATGAGGCCTTACGAGATGCTCGTTCAAGGTCATCATGTTCTATAGACACTGACCACTAGCGAGAACTATCTAATATGGACAAAGAATAGAGCAACCACAAGACATCATATCGTCACCAAATGACTCGTCCAATCTCATATAGTCAATGGACACCGTATCACCCGCTAGAATGAACGAAGCATAGACAAGGCGATTCCAATCAGTCGGGCCAAACTGATAGGTGTAGAGTGCCCGATCTTTCAGCGGCTGGAACCAATGAAGCATAGAAAAGGCGAGTCCAATCAATCAGGCTAAACTGTGACGACGATGACATGAGGCCTTACGAGATGCCCGTTCAATGTCATCATGTTCTATAGACACTGACCGCTAGCGAGAACTATCGAATATGGACAAAGAATAGAGCTACCACGAGATATCATATCATCACCGAATGACTCGCCCAATGTCGTATAATCAATGGACACCGTATCACCCGCTAGAACGAACGAAGCATACACAAGGCAATTCCAATTAGTCGGGCCAAACTGTGATGTCGATGAGATGAGGCCTTACGAGATGCTCGTTCAATGTCATCATGTTCTATAGACACTGACCACTAGCGAGAACTATCGAATATGGACAAAGAAGAGATCTACCACGAGACATCATATCATCGCCGAATGACTCGTCCAATGTCACATAATCAATGGACACCGTTTCACAAGCTAGAACCAATGAAGCATAGACAAGGCGAGTCCAATCAATAGGGCCAAACTATGACGTCGATGAGTTGAGGCCTTACGAGATGCTCGTTCAACGTCATCATGCCCTATAGACACCAACCACTAGCAAGAACTATCGAATCTGCACAAAGAATAGAGCTACCACGAGACATCATATCATCACCAAATGACTCGTCCAATGTCATATAATCAATGGACACCGTTTCACAGGCTAGAACCAATGAAGCGTAGACAAGGTCAGTCCAGTCAATCGGGCTAAACTGTGACGTCGATGACATGAGGCCTTACGAGATGCTCGGTCAATGTCATCACGCTCTATAGACACCAACCACTAGTAGGAACTATCGAATATGGACAAAGAATAGAGCTACCACGAGACATCATATCGTCACCGAATGACTCGTCCAATGTCATATACTCAATGGACACCGTATCACCCGCTAGAATGAACGAAGCATAGAAGAGGAGATTCCAATCAGTCGGGCCAAACTGTGATGTCGATGAGATGAGGCCTTACGAGATGCTCGTTCAAGGTCATCATGTTCTATAGACACTGACCACTAGCGAGAACTATCTAATATGGACAAAGAATAGAGCTACCACAAGACATGATATCGTCCCCAAATGACTCGTCCAATCTCATATAGTCAATGGACACCGTATCACCCGCTAGAACGAACGAAGCATAGACAAGGCGATTCCAATCAGTCGGGCCAAACTGTGATGTCGATGAGATGAGGCCTTACGAGATGCTCGTTCAATGTCTTCATGTTCTATAGACACTGACCACTAGCGAGAACTATCGAATATGGACAAAGAATAGAGCTACCACAAGACATCATATCGTCGCCGAATGACTCGTCCAATGTCATATACTTAATGGACACCGTATCACCCGCTAGAACCAATGAAGCATAGACAAGGTCAGTCCAGTCAATCGGGCTAAACTGTGACGTCGATGACATGAGGCCTTACGAGATGCTCGTTCAATGTCGTCACGCTCGATAGACAGCATATCACGAGCAAGAACGTCATCATGCTCTATAGACACCAACCACTAGCAAGAACTATCGAATATGGACAAAGAATAGAGCTACCATGAGACATCATATCGTCGCCGAATGACTCGTCCAATGTCATATGCTCAATGGACACCATTTCACCGGCTGGAACCAATGAAGCATAGAAAAGGCGAGTCCAATCAATCAGGCTAAACTGTGACGACGATGACATGAGGCCTTACGAGATGCTCGTTCAATGTCATCATGTTCTATAGACACTGACCGCTAGCGAGAACTATCGAATATGGACAAAGAATAGAGCTACCACGAGATATCATATCATCACCGAATGACTCGCCCAATGTCGTATAATCAATGGACACCGTATCACCCGCTAGAACGAACGAAGCATACACAAGGCAATTCCAATTAGTCGGGCCAAACTGTGATGTCGATGAGATGAGGCCTTACGAGATGCTCGTTCAATGTCATCATGTTCTATAGACACTGACCACTAGCGAGAACTATCGAATATGGACAAAGAATAGATCTACCATGAGACATCATATCATCGCCGAATGACTCGTCCAATGTCATATAATCAATGGACACCGTTTCACAAGCTAGAACCAATGAAGCATAGACAAGGCGAGTCCAATCAATAGGGCCAAACTATGACGTCGATGAGTTGAGGCCTTACGAGATGCTCGTTCAACGTCATCATGCTCTATAGACACCAACCACTAGCAAGAACTATCGAATATGGACAAAGAATAGAGCTACCACGAGACATCATATCATCGCCGAATGACTCGTCTAATGTCATATTCTCAATGGACACCGTTTCAGAAGCTAGAACCAATGAAGCGTAGACAAGGTCAGTCCAGTCAATCGGGCTAAACTGTGACGTCGATGACATGAGGCCTTACGAGATGCTCGTTCAATGTCATCACGCTCTATAGACACCAACCACTAGTAGGAACTATCGAATATGGACAAAGAATAGAGCTACCACGAGACATCATATCGTCGCCGAATGACTCGTCCAATGTCATATACTCAATGGACACCGTATCACCCGCTAGAATGAACGAAGCAAAGAAGAGGAGATTCCAATCAGTCGGGCCAAACTGTGATGTCGATGAGATGAGGCCTTAGGAGATGCTCGTTCAAGGTCATCATGTTCTATAGACACTGACCACTAGCGAGAACTATCTAATATGGACAAAGAATAGAGGTACCACAAGACATCATATCGTCACCAAATGACTCGTCCAATCTTATATTGTCAATGGACACCGTATCACCCGCTAGAATGAACGAAGCATAGACAAGGCGATTCCAATCAGTCGGGCCAAACTGTGACGTCGATGAGTTGAGGCCTTACGAGATGCTCGTTCAACGTCATCATGCTCTATAGACACCAACCACTAGCAAGAACTATCGAATATGGACAAAGAATAGAGCTACCACGAGACATCATATCATCGCCGAATGACTCGTCCAATGTCATATTCTCAATGGACACCGTTTCAGAAGCTAGAACCAATGAAGCGTAGACAAGGTCAGTCCAGTCAATCGGGCTAAACTGTGACGTCGATGACATGAGGCCTTACGAGATGCTCGTTCAATGTCATCACGCTCGATAGACAGCATATCACGAGCAAGAACGTCATCATGCTCTATAGACACCAACCACTAGCAAGAACTATCGAATATGGACAAAGAATAGAGCTACCATGAGACATCATATCGTCGCCGAATGACTCGTCCAATGTCATATACTCAATGGACACCATTTCAGCGGCTGGAACCAATGAAGCATAGAAAAGGCGAGTCCAATCAATCAGGCTAAACTGTGACGACGATGACATGAGGCCTTACGAGATGCTCGTTCAATGTCATCATGTTCTATAGACACTGACCGCTAGCGAGAACTATCGAATATGGACAAAGAATAGAGCTACCACGAGATGTCATATCATCACCGAATGACTCGCCCAATGTCGTATAATCAATGGACACCGTATCACCCGCTAGAACGAACGAAGCATACACAAGGCAATTCCAATTAGTCGGGCCAAACTGTGATGTCGATGAGATGAGGCCTTACGAGATGCTCGTTCAATGTCGTCATGTTCTATAGACACTGACCACTAGCGAGAACTATCGAATATGGACAAAGAATAGATCTACCACGAGACATCATATCATCGCCGAATGACTCGTCCAATGTCATATAATCAATGGACACTGTTTCACAAGCTAGAACCAATGAAGCATAGACAAGGCGAGTCCAATCAATAGGGCCAAACTATGACGTCGATGAGTTGACGCCTTACGAGATGCTCGTTCAACGTCATCATGCTCTATAGACACCAACCACTAGCAAGAACTATCGAATATGGACAAAGAATAGAGCTACCACGAGACATCATATCATCGCCGAATGACTCGTCCAATGTCATATAATCAATGGACACCGTTTCACAGGCTAGAACCAATGAAGCGTAGACAAGGTCAGTCCAGTCAATCGGGCTAAACTGTGACGTCGATGACATGAGGCCTTACGAGATGCTCGGTCAATGTCATCACGCTCTATAGACACCAACCACTAGTAGGAACTATCGAATATGGACAAAGAATAGAGCTACCACGAGACATCATATCGTCGCCGAATGACTCGTCCAATGTCATATACTCAATGGACACCGTATCACCCGCTAGAATGAACGAAGCATAGAAGAGGAGATTCCAATCAGTCGGGCCAAACTGTGATGTCGATGAGATGAGGCCTTACGAGATGCTCGTTCAAGGTCATCATGTTCTATAGACACTGACCACTAGCCA
Organism: Eleusine indica; assembly: GCA_030378355.1. Lineage (NCBI taxonomy): Eukaryota > Viridiplantae > Streptophyta > Magnoliopsida > Poales > Poaceae > Eleusine > Eleusine indica. The sequence continues at coordinate 60,051 of JARKIM010000022.1, read as the reverse complement.
GAACTATCTAATATGGACAAAGAATAGAGCTACCACAAGACATCATATCGTCACCAAATGACTCGTCCAATCTCATATAGTCAATGGACACCGTATCACCCGCTAGAACGAACGAAGCATAGACAAGGCGATTCCAATCAGTCGGGCCAAACTGTGATGTCGATGAGATGAGGCCTTATGAGATGCTCGTTCAATGTCTTCATGTTCTATAGACACTGACCACTAGCGAGAACTATCGAATATGGACAAAGAATAGAGCTACCACAAGACATCATATCGTCGCCGAATGACTCGTCCAATGTCATATACTTAATGGACACCGTATCACCCGCTAGAACCAATGAAGCATAGACAAGGTCAGTCCAGTCAATCGGGCTAAACTGTGACGTCGATGACATGAGGCCTTACGAGATGCTCGTTCAATGTCGTCACGCTCGATAGACAGCATATCACGAGCAAGAACGTCATCATGCTCTATAGACACCAACCACTAGCAAGAACTATCGAATATGGACAAAGAATAGAGCTACCATGAGACATCATATCGTCGCCGAATGACTCGTCCAATGTCATATACTCAATGGACACCATTTCACCGGCTGGAACCAATGAAGCATAGAAAAGGCGAGTCCAATCAATCAGGCTAAACTGTGACGACGATGACATGAGGCCTTACGAGATGCCCGTTCAATGTCATCATGTTCTATAGACACTGACCGCTAGCGAGAACTATCGAATATGGACAAAGAATAGAGCTACCACGAGATATCATATCATCACCGAATGACTCGCCCAATGTCGTATAATCAATGGACACCGTATCACCCGCTAGAACGAACGAAGCATACACAAGGCAATTCCAATTAGTCGGGCCAAACTGTGATGTCGATGAGATGAGGCCTTACGAGATGCTCGTTCAATGTCATCATGTTCTATAGACACTGACCACTAGCGAGAACTATCGAATATGGACAAAGAATAGATCTACCACGAGACATCATATCATCGCCGAATGACTCGTCCAATGTCATATAATCAATGGACACCGTTTCACAAGCTAGAACCAATGAAGCATAGACAAGGCGAGTCCAATCAATAGGGCCAAACTATGACGTCGATGAGTTGAGGCCTTACGAGATGCTCGTTCAACGTCATCATGCTCTATAGACACCAACCACTAGCAAGAACTATCGAATATGGACAAAGAATAGAGCTACCACGAGACATCATATCATCGCCGAATGACTTGTCCAATGTCATATAATCAATGGACACCGTTTCACAAGCTAGAACCAATGAAGCGTAGACAAGGTCAGTCCAGTCGATCGGGCTAAACTGTGACGTCGATGACATGAGGCCTTACGAGATGCTCGTTCAATGTCATCACGCTCTATAGACACCAACCACTAGTAGGAACTATCGAATATGGACAAAGAATAGAGCTACCACGAGACATCATATCGTCGCCGAATGACTCGTCCAATGTCATATACTCAATGGACACCGTATCACCCGCTAGAATGAACGAAGCATAGAAGAGGAGATTCCAATCAGTCGGGCCAAACTGTGATGTCGATGAGATGAGGCCTTACGAGATGCTCGTTCAAGGTCATCATGTTCTATAGACACTGACCACTAGCGAGAACTATCTAATATGGACAAAGAATAGAGCTACCACAAGACATGATATCGTCACCAAATGACTCGTCCAATCTCATATAGTCAATGGACACCGTATCACCCGCTAGAACGAACGAAGCATAGACAAGGCGATTCCAATCAGTCGGGCCAAACTGTGATGTCAATGAGATGAGGCCTTACGAGATGCTCGTTCAATGTCTTCATGTTCTATAGACACTGACCACTAGCGAGAACTATCGAATATGGACAAAGAATAGAGCTACCACAAGACATCATATCGTCGCCGAATGACTCGTCCAATGTCATATACTTAATGGACACCGTATCACCCGCTAGAACCAATGAAGCATAGACAAGGTCAGTCCAGTCAATCGGGCTAAACTGTGACGTCGATGACATGAGGCCTTACGAGATGCTCGTTCAATGTCGTCACGCTCGATAGACAGCATATCACGAGCAAGAACGTCATCATGCTCTATTGACACCAACCACTAGCAAGAACTATCGAATATGGACAAAGAATAGAGCTACCATGAGACATCATATCGTCGCCGAATGACTCGTCCAATGTCATATACTCAATGGACACCATTTCACCGGCTGGAACCAATGAAGCATAGAAAAGGCGAGTCCAATCAATCAGGCTAAACTGTGACGACGATGACATGAGGCCTTACGAGATGCTCGTTCAATGTCATCATGTTCTATAGACACTGACCGCTAGCGAGAACTATCGAATATGGACAAAGAATAGAGCTACCACGAGATATCATATCATCACCGAATGACTCGCCCAATGTCGTATAATCAATGGACACCGTATCACCCGCTAGAACGAACGAAGCATACACAAGGCAATTCCAATTAGTCGGGCCAAACTGTGATGTCGATGAGATGAGGCCTTACGAGATGCTCGTTCAATGTCATCATGTTCTATAGACACCGACCACTAGCGAGAACTATCGAATATGGACAAAGAAAAGATCTACCACGAGACATCATATCATCGCCGAATGACTCGTCCAATGTCATATAATCAATGGACACCGTTTCACAAGCTAGAACCAATGAAGCATAGACAAGGCGAGTCTAATCAATAGGGCCAAACTATGACGTCGATGAGTTGAGGCCTTACGAGATGCTCGTTCAACGTCATCATGCTCTATAGACACCAACCACTAGCAAGAACTATCGAATATGGACAAAGAATAGAGCTACCACGAGACATCATATCATCGCCGAATGACTCGTCCAATGTCATATAATCAATGGACACCGTTTCACAAGCTAGAACCAATGAAGTGTAGACAAGGTCAGTCCAGTCAATCGGGCTAAACTGTGACGTCGATGACATGACGCCTTACGAGATGCTCGTTCAATGTCATCACGCTCTATAGACACCAACCACTAGTAGGAACTATCGAATATGGACAAAGAATAGAGCTACCACGAGACATCATATCGTCGCCGAATGACTCGTCCAATGTCATATACTCAATGGACACCGTATCACCCGCTAGAATGAACGAAGCATAGAAGAGGAGATTCCAATCAGTCGGGCCAAACTGTGATGTCGATGAGATGAGGCCTTACGAGATGCTCGTTCAAGGTCATCATGTTCTATAGACACTGACCACTAGCGAGAACTATCTAATATGGACAAAGAATAGAGCTACCACAAGACATGATATCGTCACCAAATGACTCGTCCAATCTCATATAGTCAATGGACACCGTATCACCCGCTAGAACGAACGAAGCATAGACAAGGCGATTCCAATCAGTCGGGCCAAACTGTGATGTCGATGAGATGAGGCCTTACGAGATGCTCGTTCTATGTCTTCATGTTCTATAGACACTGACCACTAGCGAGAACTATCGAATATGGACAAAGAATAGAGCTACCACAAGACATCATATGGTCGCCGAATGACTCGTCCAATGTCATATACTTAATGGACACCGTATCACCCGCTAGAACCAATGAAGCATAGACAAGGTCAGTCCAGTCAATCGGGCTAAACTGTGACGTCGATGACATGAGGCCTTACGAGATTATCGTTCAATGTCGTCACGCTCGATAGACAGCATATCACGAGCAAGAACGTCATCATGCTCTATTGACACCAACCACTAGCAAGAACTATCGAATATGGACAAAGAATAGAGCTACCATGAGACATCATATCGTCGCCGAATGACTCGTCCAATGTCATATACTCAATGGACACCATTTCACCGGCTGGAACCAATGAAGCATAGAAAAGGCGAGTCCAATCAATCAGGCTAAACTGTGACGACGATGACATGAGGCCTTACGAGATGCTCGTTCAATGTCATCATGTTCTATAGACACTGACCGCTAGCGAGAACTATCGAATATGGACAAAGAATAGAGCTACCACGAGATATCATATCATCACCGAATGACTCGCCCAATGTCGTATAATCAATGGACACCGTATCAGCCGCTAGAACGAACGAAGCATACACAAGGCAATTCCAATTAGTCGGGCCAAACTGTGATGTCGATGAGATGAGGCCTTACGAGATGCTCGTTCAATGTCATCATGTTCTATAGACACTGACCACTAGCGAGAACTATCGAATATGGACAAAGAATAGATCTACCACGAGACATCATATCATCGCCGAATGACTCGTCCAATGTCATATAATCAATGGACACCGTTTCACAAGCTAGAACCAATGAAGCATAGACAAGGCGAGTCCAATCAATAGGGCCAAACTATGACGTCGATGAGTTGAGGCCTTACGAGATGCTCATTCAACGTCATCATGCTCTATAGACACCAACCACTAGCAAGAACTATCGAATATGGACAAAGAATAGAGCTACCACGAGACATCATATCATCGCCGAATGACTCGTCCAATGTCATATAATCAATGGACACCGTTTCACAAGCTAGAACCAATGAAGCGTAGACAAGGTCTGTCCAGTCAATCGGGCTAAACTGTGACGTCGATGACATGAGGCCTTACGAGATGCTCGTTCAATGTCATCACGCTCTATAGACACCAACCACTAGTAGGAACTATCGAATATGGACAAAGAATAGAGCTACCACGAGACATCATATCGTCGCCGAATGACTCGTCCAATGTCATATACTCAATGGACACCGTATAACCCGCTAGAATGAACGAAGCATAGAAGAGGAGATTCCAATCAGTCGGGCCAAACTGTGATGTCGATGAGATGAGGCCTTACGAGATGGTCGTTCAAGGCCATCATGTTCTATAGACACTGACCACTAGCGAGAACTATCTAATATGGACAAAGAATAGAGCTACCACAAGACATGATATCGTCACCAAATGACTCGTCCAATCTCATATAGTCAATGGACACCGTATCACCCGCTAGAACGAACGAAGCATAGACAAGGCGATTCCAATCAGTCGGGCCAAACTGTGATGTCGATGAGATGAGGCCTTACGAGATGCTCGTTCAATGTCTTCATGTTCTATAGACACTGACCACTAGCGAGAACTATCGAATATGGACAAAGAATAGAGCTAGCACAAGACATCATATCGTCGCCGAATGACTCGTCCAATGTCATATACTTAATGGACACCGTATCACCCGCTAGAACCAATGAAGCATAGACAAGGTCAGTCCAGTCAATCGGGCTAAACTGTGACGTCGATGACATGAGGCCTTACGAGATGCTCGTTCAATGTCGTCACGCTCGATAGACAGCATATCACGAGCAAGAACGTCATCATGCTCTATAGACACCAACCACTAGCAAGAACTATCGAATATGGACAAAGAATAGAGCTACCATGAGACATCATATCGTCGCCGAATGACTCGTCCAATGTCATATACTCAATGGACACCATTTCACCGGCTGGAACCAATGAAGCATAGAAAAGGCGAGTCCAATCAATCAGACTAAACTGTGACGACGATGACATGAGGCCTTACGAGATGCTCGTTCAATGTCATCATGTTCTATAGACACTGACCGCTAGCGAGAACTATCGAATATGGACAAAGAATAGAGCTACCACGAGATATCATATCATCACCGAATGACTCGCCCAATGTCGTATAATCAATGGACACCGTATCACCCGCTAGAACGAACGAAGCATACACAAGGCAATTCCAATTAGTCGGGCCAAACTGTGATGTCGATGAGATGAGGCCTTACGAGATGCTCGTTCAATGTCATCACGCTCTATAGACACAAACCACTAGCAAGAACTATCGAATATGGACAAAGAATAGAGCTACCACGAGACATCATATCATCGCCGAATGACTCGTCCAATGTCAAATACTCAATCGACACCGTATCACCCGCTAGAACCAATGAAGCATAGACAAGGTCAGTCTAGTCAATCGGGCTAAACTGTGACGTCGATGACATGAGGCCTTACGAGATGCTCGTTCAATGTCATCATGCTCTATAGACACCAACCACTAGTAGGAACTATCGAATATGGACAAAGAATAGAGCTACCACGAGACATCATATCGTCGCCGAATGACTCGTCCAATGTCATATACTCAATGGACACCGTATCACCTGCTAGAATGAACGAAGCATAGAAGAGGAGATTCCAATCAGTCGGGCCAAACTGTGATGTCGATGACATGAGGCCTTACGAGATGCTCGTTCAAGGTCATCATGTTCTATAGACACTGACCACTAGCGAGAACTATCTAATATGGACAAAGAATAGAGCTACCACAAGACATCATATCGTCACCAAATGACTCGTCCAATGTCATATACTCAATGGACACCGTATCACCTGCTAGAACCAATGAAGCATAGACAAGGTGAGTCCAGTCAATCAGGCTAAACTATGACGTCGATGACATGAGGCCTTACGAGATGCTCGTTCAATGTCATCACGCTTGATAGACAGCATATCACCAGCAAGAACTATCGAGTGTGGACAAAGAATAGGGCTTCCACGAGACATCATATCATTGCCGAATCACTCGTCCAATGTCATATACTCAATGGACACCGTATCACCCCCTAGAACGAACGAAGCATAGACAAGGCGAGTCCAATCAGTCGGGCCAAACTGTGATGTCGATGAGATGAGGCCTTACTAGATGCTCGTTCAACGTCATGATGCCCTATAGACACCAACCACTAGCGAGAACTATCGAATATGGACAAAGAAAAGAGCTACCACAAGACATCATATCGTCGCCGAATGACTCGTCCAATGTCATATACTCAATGGACACCATTTCACCGGCTGGAACCAATGAAGCATAGAAAAGGCGAGTCCAATCAATCAGACTAAACTGTGACGACGATGACATGAGGCCTTACGAGATGCTCGTTCAATGTCATCATGTTCTATAGACACAGACCGCTAGCGAGAACTATCGAATATGGACAAAGAATAGAGCTACCACGAGATATCATATCATCGCCGAATGACTCGTGTAATGTCATATACTTAATGGACACCGTATCACCCGCTAGAACCAATGAAGCATAGACAAGGTCAGTCCAGTCAATCGGGCTAACTTGTGACGTCAATGACATGAGGCCTTACGAGATGCTCGTTCAATGTCATCACGCTCGATAGACAGCATATCACCAGCAAGAACTATCGAGTGTGGACATAGAATAGGGCTACCACGAGACATCATATCATCGCCGAATGACTCATCCAATGTCATATACTCAATGGACACCGTATCACCCGCTAGAACGAATAAAGCATAGACAAGGCGAGTTCAATCAGTCGGGCCAAACTGTGATGTCGATGAGATGAGGCCTTACGAGATGCTCGTTCAATGTCATCATGCTCTATAGACACAAACCACTAGCAAGAACTATCGAATATGGACAAAGAATAGAGCTACCACGAGACATCATATCATCGCCGAATGACTCGTCCAATCTCATATACTCAATGGACACCGTATCACCCGCTAGAACGAACGAAGCATAGACAAGGCGATTTCAATCAGTCGGGCCAAACTGTGATGTCGATGAGATGAGGCCTTACGAGATGCTCGTTCAATGTCATCATGTTCTATAGACACTGACCACTATCGAGAACTACCGAATATGGACAAAGAATAGAGCTACCACGAGACATTATATCATCGCCGAATGACTCGTCCAATGTCATATACTCAATGGACACCGTATCACCTGCTAGAACCAATGAAGCATAGACAAGGTGAGTCCAGTCAATCAGGCTAAACTATGACGTCGATGACATGAGGCCTTACGAGATGCTCGTTCAATGTCATCACGCTTGATAGACAGCATATCACCAGCAAGAACTATCGAGTGTGGACAAAGAATAGGGCTTCCACGAGACATCATATCATTGCCGAATCACTCGTCCAATGTCATATATTCAATGGACACCGTATCACCCCCTAGAACGAACGAAGCATAGACAAGGCGAGTCCAATCAGTCGGGCCAAACTGTGATGTCGATGAGATGAGGCCTTACTAGATGCTCGTTCAACGTCATCATGCCCTATAGACACCAACCACTAGCGAGAACTATCGAATATGGACAAAGAAAAGAGCTACCACAAGACATCATATCGTCGCCGAATGACTCATCCAATGTCATATACTCAATGGACACCATTTCACCGGCTGGAACCAATGAAGCATAGAAAAGGCGAGTCCAATCAATCAGACTAAACTGTGACGACGATGACATGAGGCCTTACGAGATGCTCGTTCAATGTCATCATGTTCTATAGACACTGACCGCTAGCGAGAACTATCGAATATGGACAAAGAATAGAGCTACCACGAGATATCATATCATCGCCGAATGACTCGTGTAATGTCATATACTTAATGGACACCGTATCACCCGCTAGAACCAATGAAGCATAGACAAGGTCAGTCCAGTCAATCGGGCTAACTTGTGACGTCGATGACATGAGGCCTTACGAGATGCTCGTTCAATGTCATCACGCTCGATAGACAGCATATCACTAGCAAGAACTATCGAGTGTGGACATAGAATAGGGCTACCACGAGATATCATATCATCGCCGAATGACTCATCCAATGTCATATACTCAATGGACACCGTATCACCCGCTAGAACGAATAAAGCATAGACAAGGCGAGTCCAATCAGTCGGGCCAAACTGTGATGTCGATGAGATGAGGCCTTACGAGATGCTCGTTCAATGTCATCATGCTCTATAGACACAAACCACTAGCAAGAACTATCGAATATGGACAAAGAATAGAGCTACCACGAGACATCATATCATCGCCGAATGACTCGTCCAATCTCATATACTCAATGGACACCGTATCACCCGCTAGAACGAACGAAGCATAGACAAGGCGATTTCAATCAGTCGGGCCAAACTGTGATGTCGATGAGATGAGGCCTTACGAGATGCTCGTTCAATGTCATCATGTTCTATAGACACTGACCACTATCGAGAACTACCGAATATGGACAAAGAATAGAGCTACCACGAGACATTATATCATCGCCGAATGACTCGTCCAATGTCATATACTCAATGGACACCGTATCACCTGCTAGAACCAATGAAGCATAGACAAGGTGAGTCCAGTCAATCAGGCTAAACTATGACATCGATGACATGAGGCCTTACGAGATGCTCGTTCAATGTCATCACGCTTGATAGACAGCATATCACCAGCAAGAACTATCGAGTGTGGACAAAGAATAGGGCTTCCACGAGACATCATATCATTGCCGAATCACTCGTCCAATGTCATATATTCAATGGACACCGTATCACCCCCTAGAACGAACGAAGCATAGACAAGGCGAGTCCAATCAGTCGGGCCAAACTGTGATGTCGATGAGATGAGGCCTTACTAGATGCTCGTTCAACGTCATCATGCCCTATAGACACCAACCACTAGCAAGAACTATCGAATATGAACAACGAATAGAGCTACCACGAGACATCATATCGCCGCGGAATGACTCGTCCAATCTCATATACTCAATGGACACCGTATCACCCGCTAGAACGAACGAAGCATAGACAAGGCGACTCCAATCAGTCGGGCCAAACTGTGATGTCGATGAGATGAGGCCTTACGAGATGCTCGTTCAATGTCATCATGCTCTATACACACAAACCACTAGCAAGAACTATCGAATATGGACATAGAATAGGGCTACCACGAGACATCATATCATCGCCGAATGACTCATCCAATGTCATATACTCAGTGGACACCGTATCACCCGCTAGAACGAATAAAGCATAGACAAGGCGAGTCGAATCAGTCGGGCCAAACTGTGACGTCGACGACATGAGGCCTTACGAGATGCCCGTTCAATGTCATCACGCTCTATAGACACCAACCACTAGCAAGAACTATCGAATATGGACAAAGAATAGAGCTACCACGAGACATCATATCGTCGCCGAATGACTCGTGTAATGTCATATACTTAATGGACACCGTATCACCCGCTAGAACCAATGAAGCATAGACAAGGCGAGTCGAATCAGTCGGGCCAAACTGTGATGTCGATGAGATGAGGCCTTACGAGATGCTCGTTCAATGTCATCATGCTCTATACACACAAACCACTAGCAAGAACTATCGAATATGGACAAAGAATAGAGCTACCACGAGACATCATATCGTCGCCGAATGACTCGTCCAATGTCATATACTCAGTGGACACCGTATCACCCGCTAGAACGAATAAAGCATAGACAAGGCGATTCCAATCAGTCAGGCCAAACTGTGACGTCGACGACATGAGGCCTTACGAGATGCTCGTTCAATGTCTTCATGTTCTATAGACACTGACCACTAGCGAGAACTATCGAATATGGACAAAGAATAGAGCTACCACGAGACATCATATCGTCGCCGAATGACTCGTGCAATGTCATATACTTAATGGACACCGTATCACCCGCTAGAACCAATGAAGCATAGACAAGGTCAGTCCAGTCAATCGGGCTAAACTGTGACGTCGATGACATGAGGCCTGACGAGATGCTCGTTCAGTGTCATCACGCTCGATAGACAGCATATCACCGGCAAGAACTATCGAGTGTGGACATAGAATAGGGCTACCACGAGATATCATATCATCGCCGAATGACTCATCCAATGTCATATACTCAATGGACACCGTATCACCCGCTAGAACGAATAAAGCATAGACAAGGCGAGTCGAATCAGTCGGGCCAAACTGTGATGTCGATGAGATGAGGCCTTACGAGATGCTCGTTCAATGTCATCATGCTCTATAGACACAAACCACTAGCAAGAACTATCGAATATGGACAAAGAATAGAGCTACCACGAGACATCATATCGTCGCCGAATGACTCGTCCAATCTCATATACTCAATGGACACCGTATCACCCGCTAGAACGAACGAAGCATAGACAAGGCGATTCCAATCAGTCGGGCCAAACTGTGATGTCGATGAGATGAGGCCTTACGAGATGCTGGTTCAATGTCATCATGTTCTATAGACACTGACCACTAGCGAGAACTACCGAATATGGACAAAGAATAGAGCTACCACGAGACATCATATCATCGCCGAATGACTCGTCCAATGTCATATAATCAATGGACACCGTTTCACAAGCTAGAACCAATGAAGGATAGACAAGGTCAGTCCAGTCAATCGGGCTAAACTGTGACGTCGATGACATGAGGCCTTACGAGATGCTCGTTCAATGTCATCACGCTCGATAGACAGCATATCACCAGCAAGAACTATCGAGTGTGGACATAGAATAGGGCTACCACGAGACATCATATCATCGCCGAATGACTCATCCAATGTCATATACTCAGTGGACACCGTATCACCCGCTAGAACGAATAAAGCATAGACAAGGCGAGTCGAATCAGTCGGGCCAAACTGTGACGTCGACGACATGAGGCCTTACGAGATGCCCGTTCAATGTCATCACGCTCTATAGACACCAACCACTAGCAAGAACTATCGAATATGGACAAAGAATAGAGCTGCCACGAGACATCATATCGTCGCCGAATGACTCGTGTAATGTCATATACTTAATGGACACCGTATCACCCGCTAGAACCAATGAAGCATAGACAAGGTCAGTCCAGTCAATCGGGCTAACTTGTGACGTCGATGACATGAGGCCTTACGAGATGCTCGTTCAATGTCATCACGCTCGATAGACAGCATATCACCAGCAAGAACTATCGAATATGGACATAGAATAGAGCTACCACGAGACATCATATCATCGCCGAATGACTCGTCCAATCTCATATACTCAATGGACACCGTATCACCCGCTAGAACGAACGAAGCATAGACAAGGCGATTCCAATCAGTCGGGCCAAACTGTGATGTCGATGAGATGAGGCCTTACGAGATGCTCGTTCAATGTCATCATGTTGTATAGACACTGACCACAAGCGAGAACTACCGAATATGGACAAAGAATAGAGCTACCACGAGACATCATATCATCGCCGAATGACTCGTCCAATGTCATCTAATCAATGGACACCGTTTCACAAGCTAGAACCAATGAAGGATAGACAAGGTCAGTCCAGTCAATCGGGCTAAACTATGACGTCGATGACATGAGGCCTTACGAGATGCTCGTTCAATGTCATCACGCTCGATAGACAGCATATCACTAGCAAGAACTATCGAGTGTGGACATAGAATAGGGCTACCACGAGACATCATATCATCGCCGAATGACTCATCCAATGTCATATACTCAATGGACACCGTATCACCCCCTAGAACGAACGAAGCATAGACAAGGGGAGTCCAATCAGTCGAGCCAAACTGATGAGGACATCAACGACATACGAATAATGACGACGGAAGATGGCGCGCCAAACCAAGCTGTCACGCCTCCACCTCTCGTCGTCGCGCCTCCTCGAGTTACGGATCCATCTTCTAACGAGACGACGACGTACAAGGGCCCAATCACTAGAGCTCGAGCCCAGGAATTGAAGATGGTTTTGATGCTAAGGAACGACGGCCCAGGATGATGTCGCCCGAAGGCCCACGTGGCCCAAGTCACACGACTCCCTCTCCACCGCGCGCCTCTCCACTTCAGCTGACCCTAGATGCCTCGTCCTCCCCCTATATAGTCAAGGGCTGCGCCCCTTGTAATCTTTGAGTTTTGTTTTAAGTTTAGCTTAGCTATACATCCGTCTGTCGACGTGAATTCAGAACTCCACCTTCGTGCAATACATCAGATTGCTCGCCTCTAATTCTTGCTTGTTCTTCGATTGCGCGTAAGAATTGATCCTCGTGATCAGGTTGATCTTGTTTACCGCAAGGTTAATATCCTCCGGAAGTTGGTTCAGCGATTGCATTGGCGCTTCAGCTTGCTCGTCGTAGTCGGATCGTGAGGGTCAACATCCACCAAATCGAAGTTATCTCCACTCGCCGAAAGATCGGGCACTCTACACCTATCAAGTGGTATTAGAGTCTAGTGTTTCTTGGTGAGTTTTATCCAAGTCCACATAAACCAAAAATTACAAAAAAAAAAGTTTACCCCAGTACGGTTTTGAGCCTCGCACTTTCGTTCAATAATTTGCGTTGTTGAGTTTTTGTGCTTTCGCTTTTGATCGTTGCTGGTACACTGTGTTTCATCGTTTTCTTCCTATCATCGTCGTATCCTTCCGTCGTGCCGCGTGTTTTCACCATCACAGTTTGCTTTCCGCCGCATCTGTTTATCCCGTCTCGCTTGCCAAATTTATCCGCTACACCGTGAGTCCGGGTCAATCACTGCCTCGACGATCGAGTCCTACTCGGTTACGTCGTGACCCGCTCGCCTCACTGATCGAGTCCTACTCGGTTACGTCGTGACCCGCTCGCCTCGCCCTGTGTTTAGTTTTGTTCGGTTTCGTGTGTCCCGCTCGCCTCGCTGATCGAGTCCTACTCGGTTACGTCGTGACCCGCTCGCCTCGCCCTGTGTTTGTTTCTGCTCGGTTTCGTTTGTTCCTACTCTAGAGAGAGAGAGAGAGAGTATCTTTTTATTACCGTTCTACCCCTGCCTCAAAAAAAAAAGTGCTTGTGCTTAATTGCTTATTTGAGGTCTCATTGTTTATATTTTCAGCAAAAAGTATTAAAAAAAAAGAGAAAAAAAGAAAAAAAAAGAGAAAAAAAAGAAAGAAAAAAAAAAGAGAAAAAAAAAAGAGCGGCCGAGCAACACAGGCGACGCGTTCTTGCTGCACTTTGTTTTGATCCTTTTTTCCTTCCTCTTGCACTTGTACCGGCAGCAATCTTTTCGCGTTTAGCACCATTATTCAGCTTTGCAGTTATTGTTTGAATTGTGCTAACCCTTGGAGTGAGTGCAGCCTCCTAGCCCCACAAATTTTCTACTACGAGCAGGTTTTTGTTTCACCACGCAATCGCTCCTCCAATCTTCCACCGGTTTTACCTGTGGTTGCAGTTCACGCTTGCGTGCTTGGTAAGGACGGGTAAGAATTTGATAACAGCTTTTTGATTGAGCTTTTCACCCACCACTCACCTCTCGTTGTAGGATCCCGCTTTTTGTATTGCTTGTGTTTCTATGGCAGAAAACAGCTCGAAGTCGGAGGAGCTCACCCTCCAGGATGTCCAGGCACAGGTTGACGGTCTACAAAACGACATGAAGACGATGCACGAGAGACTTGACTCTACGGTCACTTCGTCGAATGAGCGTTTTGATCAACTGGACCTCGCTGATACGACTGCCCGCACTACGCTCGCGACGATCATGACTCGTCTTGAGGCCATGTCGACGCAGCTTGGGACCATGACGACGCAGCTCACGGAGTTGCAACATGCACGTGACTACGGCGCCGACACCGAGCAGGACGACGACAATCGCCGTGGTCGTGCTCGTCGGGTACGTGTTCCTATTAATGATTCTTTTGCCAAAATAAAATTTCGTATTCCCACTTTTAATGGCAAATATGATCCGGGTGCTTATCTTGATTGGGAATTAGAGGTTGAACAAAAATTTGCATGCCATGATATTCCTGCTAATTTACAAGTTAAGGCTGCTATTAGTGAATTTACTGAATTTGCTTTACTTTGGTGGCGTGAGTATAGACAAAGATATCCTGATAATATTCCAGCCACTTGGACGGCATTAAAAGCTGCTATGCGTCATCGTTTTGTGCCGTCATATTATGCTAGAGATTTGCTTAATCAAATGCAGCGTTTTCAACAAGGTTCACTTTCCGTAGAGGATTATTATCAAGCTTTGCAAAAGGGTATGATTCGCTGTGGTTTAGTTGAACTGGATGATGCTGCTATGGCTCGCTTTAGGGGTGGGTTAAATCGTGAAATTCAGAATATTCTTGATTATAAGCATTATGATGATATGACCACCTTATTTGAATATGCTTGTAAAGCTGAACGTGAAGTGCAGGATCGACAATCTTCGTCAAGACCTAACATTTTTGTAGGGTCCAAGACGCCTTCAGCTCCACGGTCGACACCTCCTTCCACGTCGCGCGACCACTCCTCGACCACGTCCAAGTCGAGTGCTCCATCCACGGCCAAATCTGCCTCATTCGTGCCGTCCTCCTCGTCGTCTGGACGAGCTCGTGATATTCAGTGTCACCGTTGCCGAGGATTTGGTCATGTGATACGTGATTGTCCAAATAAACGAACTATGTTGATTCGTGACGACGGTGGGTATTCTTCTGCTAGTGATTCTGAGGATATTCAGCAGACTATGCTTGCCACTAATCATGCAGATAATACGGAGCTTCATGTCGACTCTAGTGCCGCCGACAGGTATGCCACTCTTGTTGTGCAGCGTGTTCTTAGTACACAGGTCGTTCAGGATGAAAAGCATCAGCGCCACAACATTTTTCATATCAAAGGCGTTGTGCAAGAACGAGCGGTCCGTATAATCATCGATGGTGGCAGTTGCAACAATTTGGCTAGTACGACGTTGGTGGAGCAGTTGTCATTGCCAACAAGGAAGCATCCACATCCTTATCACGTTCAATGGCTTAATGATGGCGGCAAAATAAAGGTAACGCGCTCGGTACGTGTTCCTTTCTCTCTTGGCGCCTATTCTGATTTTGTAGATTGTGATGTTGTTCCAATGGAAGCATGCTCTTTGTTGCTTGGCCGTCCTTGGCAATATGATGTTGATAGTGTTCATCATGGTCGCTCCAATTATTATTCCTTCATGTTTAAGGGTCAGAAAATTGTTATTCATCCTATGACACCTGAACAAGTTCTTAAAGATGATATTGCTCGAGCGACAAAAGCTGCAAAATTGGTTACATCGCCTCCTGTTGCACCTGTTCAACATGAGATCAAATTGAATAACCATATCTTGCTTGCTACACGTGCTGATTTTGATGAATTACATGATGCTAATCTGCTTTGCTATGCGCTAGTTTGCTCTCGTATGCTTGTTTCACTAGATGAGGCGCCTATGTTGCATATTCCACCTGTTGTTGCTAACCTTTTGCAGGACTATAAAGATGTTTTTCCCGCTGAATTGCCGCCGGGTCTTCCTCCTATTCGTGGCATAGAACATCAGATTGATTTAATTCCAGGCGCACAGCTTCCTAATCGCGCCCCGTACCGCACAAATCCTGAGGAGACGAAAGAAATTCAGCGTCAAGTGCAGGCATTGCTTGATAAAGGTTACATTCGTGAGTCTCTCAGCCCTTGTTCGGTTCCTGTTTTGCTTGTTCCTAAGAAAGATGGTTCTTGGCGTATGTGTGTAGATTGTCGTGCAATTAACAATATTACAATTCGTTATCGATATCCTATACCACGCCTTGATGATATGCTTGATGAACTTAGTGGTGCCACAATTTTCTCTAAGGTTGATTTACGTAGTGGTTACCATCAAATAAGAATGAAATTAGGAGATGAATAGAAAACGGCTTTTAAAACTAAATTTGGCTTGTATGAATGGTTGGTTATGCCGTTTGGATTGTCTAATGCTCCTAGCACTTTTATGCGCTTAATGAATGAAGTTCTTCGGTCTTTCATTGGAATATTTGTTGTTGTCTATTTTGATGATATCCTTATATACAGCAAATCCATGAATGAGCATTTAGATCATTTGCGTGCTGTTTTTGATGCTTTGCGTGCTGCTCACTTGTTTGGGAACATGGAAAAATGCACTTTTTGCACGCAACGTGTTTTGTTTCTTGGATATGTTGTTACTCCACAGGGCATTGAGGTCGATAGCAGCAAGGTGGACGCCATTCAGAGTTGGCCCCAACCGACGACGGTCACACAGGTTCGTAGTTTTCTTGGTCTTGCAGGCTTCTATCGTTGTTTTGTGCGGGATTTCAGTTCTATTGCTGCACCATTACATGAGCTGACCAAGAAGGGTGCGCCATTTGAGTGGGGCGCACCACAAGACGACGCATTCAACACTTTAAAGGAACGGTTAACTCATGCTCCTCTCTTACAATTGCCTAATTTTGATAAAGTGTTTGAATTGGAATGTGATGCTAGTGGAATTGGTTTGGGTGCTGTTTTGTTGCAAGATCATAAACCCATTGCTTATTTTAGTGAGAAGTTAAGTGGTGCTGCTCTTAAATATTCCACTTATGATAAAGAACTTTATGCTTTAGTTAGAACTTTGCAAACATGGCAGCATTATTTATGGCCTCGCGAATTTATTATTCATTCTGATCATGAGGCTTTGAAACATATTAGAACCCAAACTAATCTGAATCGTTGTCATGCTAAATGGGTTGAATTTATTGAATCTTTTCCATACATCATTAAACATAAAAACAGAAAGGAAAATGTGATTGCCGATGCTTTGTCTCGTCGTTATATGATGCTGTCCCAATTAGACTTTAAAATCTTTGGTTTGCAAGCTTTGAAAGATCAATATGTGAATGATGCTGATTTTCATGATATTATGATGCATTGTAAGGATGGGAAACCTTGGGGCAAATTTCATATGCAGGATGGGTTCCTGTTTCGTGCTAACAAGCTGTGTATTCCAGCTAGCTCGGTTCGTCTTTTGTTGTTACAGGAGGCGCATGGAGGTGGTCTTATGGGTCACTTCGGAGTTTTCAAGACACATGAGGTGTTGGCCGACCATTTCTTTTGGCCACGGATGCGCCGTGATGTTGAGCGCCTTGTTGCACGCTGTACCACATGTCAAAAAGCTAAATCTCGTTTGGCTAATCATGGTTTGTATATGCCCTTGCCAGTTCCCTCTTCTCCTTGGCTTGATATTTCGATGGATTTTGTTTTGGGATTGCCTCGCACTAAGAAGGGGAGGGACAGTATTTTTGTGGTTGTTGATCGTTTCTCTAAAATGGCTCACTTTATACCTTGTCATAAAACTGATGATGCCTCAAATGTTGCTGAATTGTTCTTTAGAGAGATTGTTAGATTGCATGGAATTCCTAAAACAATTGTCTCTGATCGTGATGCTAAGTTTCTTAGTCATTTTTGGCGTTCTCTTTGGAATAAATTAGGAACTAAGCTGCTGTTTAGTACTACTTGTCATCCTCAAACTGATGGGCAAACTGAGGTAGTAAATAGAACTTTGTCTGCTATGCTTAGAGCTGTTTTAGATAAAAATTTGAGACGCTGGGAAGATTGTTTACCTCATGTTGAATTTGCTTATAATCGTGCTACACATTCTGCCACTAAGTTGTGTCCTTTTGAGGTTGTTTATGGCTATGTTCCTAAGGCGCCTATTGATTTGTTTGCTATTGATGCTGAGGATGAACCACATCTTGATGCTCTTGCTCATATTGATCACCTGAAACAATTGCATGAAGAAACACAACACAACATTACCATTGCTAATAAAAAGTATCAAGTTGCTGGTAGTAAAGGTAGAAAACATATTTCTTTTGAACCTGGTGATTTGGTTTGGTTGCACTTGCGTAAAGATAGATTTCCTACTTTGCGTCGTTCTAAACTGATGCCTCGTGCTGCTGGTCCTTTTAAAGTGCTAACCAAGATTAACGATAATGCTTATGTTCTTGACTTGCCCATGGAGTTTGGTGTTTCCACTAGTTTTAATGTTGCAGATTTGAAACCATACTTGGGTGAGGATGATGAGTTGCCGTCGAGGATGACTTCACTTCAAGAAGGGGAGGATGATGAGGACATCAACAACATACGAATAATGACGACGGAAGATGGCGCGCCAAACCAAGCTGTCACGCCTCCACCTCTCGTCGTCGCGCCTCCTCGAGTTACGGATCCATCTTCTAACGAGACGACGACGTACAAGGGCCCAATCACTAGAGCTCGAGCCCAGGAATTGAAGACGGTTTTGGTGCTAAGGAACGACGGCCCAGGATGATGTCACCCGAAGGCCCATGTGGCCCAAGTCGCACGACTCCCTCTCCACCGCGCGCCTCTCCACTTCAGCCGGCCCTAGATGCCTCATCC
The DNA here is from genome assembly GCA_030378355.1 of Eleusine indica. NCBI lineage: Eukaryota > Viridiplantae > Streptophyta > Magnoliopsida > Poales > Poaceae > Eleusine > Eleusine indica. Next base: position 41,028 of record JARKIM010000022.1, on the reverse strand, counting down.
TCCCCTTATATAGTCAAGGGCTGCGCCCCTTGTAATCTTTGAGTTTTGTTTTAAGTTTAGCTTAGCTATACATCCGTCTGTCGACGTGAATTCAGAACTCCACCTTCGTGCAATACATCAGATTGCTCGCCTCTAATTCTTGCTCGTTCTTCGATTGCGCGTAAGAATTGATCCTCGTGATCAGGTTGATCTTGTTTACCGCAAGGTTAATATCCTCCGGAAGTTGGTTCAGCGATTGCATTGGCGCTTCGGCTTGCTCGTCGTAGTCGGATCGTGAGGGTCAACATCCACCAAATCGAAGTTATCTCCACTCGCCGAAAGATCGGGCACTCTACACCTATCATCAGCTCATGTAATGGTGCAGCAATAGAACTGAAATCCCGCACAAAACAACGATAGAAGCCTGCAAGACCAAGAAAACTGCGAACCTGTGTGACCGTCGTCGGTTGGGGCCAACTCTGAATGGCGTCCACCTTGCTGCTATCGACCTCAATGCCTTGTGGAGTAACAACATATCCAAGAAACGAAACACGTTGCGTGCAAAAAGTGCATTTTTCCATGTTCCCAAACAAGTGAGCAGCACGCAAAGCATCAAAAACAGCACGCAAATGATCTAAATGCTCATTCATGGATTTGCTGTATATAAGGATATCATCAAAATAGACAACAACAAATATTCCAATGAAAGGCCGAAGAACTTCATTCATTAAGCGCATAAAAGTGCTAGGAGCATTAGACAATCCAAACGGCATAACCAACCATTCATACAAGCCAAATTTAGTTTTAAAAGCTGTTTTCCATTCATCTCCTAATTTCATTCTTATTTGATGGTAACCACTACGCAAATCAACCTTAGAGAAAATTGTGGCACCACTAAGTTCATCAAGCATATCATCAAGGCGTGGTATAGGATATCGATAACAAATTGTAATATTGTTAATTGCACGACAATCTACACACATACGCCAAGAACCATCTTTCTTAGGAACAAGCAAAACAGGAACCGAACAAGGGCTGAGAGACTCACGAATGTAACCTTTATCAAGCAATGCCTGCACTTGACGCTGAATTTCTTTCGTCTCCTCAGGATTTGTGCGGTACGGGGCGCGATTAGGAAGCTGTGCGCCTGGAATTAAATCCATCTGATGTTCTATGCCACGAATAGGAGGAAGACCCGGCGGCAATTTAGTCGGAAAAACATCTTTATAGACCTGCAAAAGGTTAGCAACAGCAGGAGGAATATGCAACATAGGCGCCTCATCTAGTGAAACAAGCATACGAGAGCAAACTAGCGCATAGCAAAGCAGATTAGCATCATGTAATTCATCAAAATCAGCACGTGTAGCAAGCAAGATAGGGTTATTCAATTTGATCTCATGTTGAACAGGTGCAACAGGAGGCGATGTAACCAATTTTGCAGCTTTTGTCGCTCGAGCAATATCATCTTTAAGAACTTGTTCAGGTGTCATAGGATGAATAACAATTTTCTGACCCTTGAACCTGAAGGAATAATAATTGGAGCGACCATGATGAACACTATCGACATCATATTGCCAAGGACGGCCAAGCAACAAAGAGCATGCTTCCATTGGAACAACATCACAATCTACAAAATCAGAATAGGCGCCAAGAGAGAAAGGAACACGTACCGAGCACGTTACCTTTACTTTGCCGCCATCATTAAGCCATTGAACGTGATAAGGATGTGGATGCTTCCTTGTTGGCAATGACAACTGCTCCACCAAGGTCGTACTAGCCAAATTGTTGCAACTGCCACCATCGATGATTATACGGACCGCTCGTTCTTGCACAACGCCTTTAATATGAAAAATGTTGTGGCGCTGATGCTTTTCATCCTGAACGACCTGTGTACTAAGAACACGCTGCACAACAAGAGTGGCATACCTGTCGGCGGCACTAGAGTCGACATGAAGCTCCGTATTATCTGCATGATTAGTGGCAAGCATAGTCTGCTGAATATCCTCAGAATCACTAGCAGAAGAATACCCACCGTCGTCACGAATCAACATGGTTCGTTTATTTGGACAATCGCGTATCACATGACCAAATCCTCGGCAACGGTGACACTGAATATCACGAGCTCGTCCAGACGACGAGGAGGACGGCACGAACGAGGCAGATTTGGCCGTGGATGGAGCACTCGACTTGGACGTGGTCGAGGAGTGGTCGCGCGACGTGGAAGGAGGTGTCGACCATGGAGCTGAAGGCGTCTTGGACCCTACAAAAATGTTAGGTCTTGACGAAGATTGTCGATCCTGCACTTCACGTTCAGCTTTACAAGCATATTCAAATAAGGTGGTCATATCATCATAATGCTTATAATCAAGAATATTCTGAATTTCACGATTTAACCCACCCCTAAAGCGAGCCATAGCAGCATCATCCAGTTCAACTAAACCACAGCGAATCATACCCTTTTGCAAAGCTTGATAATAATCCTCTACGGAAAGTGAACCTTGTTGAAAACGCTGCATTTGATTAAGCAAATCTCTAGCATAATATGACGGCACAAAACGATGACGCATAGCAGCTTTTAATGCCGTCCAAGTGGCTGGAATATTATCAGGATATCTTTGTCTATACTCACGCCACCAAAGTAAAGCAAATTCAGTAAATTCACTAATAGCAGCCTTAACTTGTAAATTAGCAGGAATATCATGGCATGCAAATTTTTGTTCAACCTCTAATTCCCAATCAAGATAAGCACCCGGATCATATTTGCCATTAAAAGTGGGTATACGAAATTTAATTTTGGCAAAAGAATCATTAATAGGAAGACGTCGACGAAGTGACCGTAGAGTCAAGTCTCTCGTGCATCGTCTTCATGTCGTTTTGTAGACCATCTACCTGTGTCTGGACATCCTGGAGGGTGAGCTCCTCCGACTTCAAGCTGTTTTCTGCCATAGAAACACAAGCAATACAAAAAGCAGGATCCTACAACGAGAGGTGAGTGGTGGATGAAAAGCTCAATCAAAAAGCTGTTATGAAATTCTTACCCGTCCTTACCAAGCACGCAAGCGTGAACTGCAACCACAGGTAAAACCGGTGGAAGATTGGTGGAGCGATTGTGATAGGTGTAGAGTGCCCGATCTTTCGACGAGTGGAGATAACTTCGATTTGGTGGATGTCGACCCTCACGATCCGACTACGACGAGCAAGCCAAAGCGCCAATGCAATCGCTGAACCAACTTCCGGAGGATATTAACCTTGTGGTAAACAAGATCAACCTGATCACGAGGATCAATTCTTACGCGCAATCGAAGAACGAGCAAGAATTAGAGGCGAGCAATCTGATGTATTGCACGAAGGTGGAGTTCTGAATTCACGTCGAGAGACGGATGTATAGCTAAGCTAAACTTAAAATAAAACTCGAAGATTACAAGGGGTGCAGCCTTTGACTATATAGGGGGAGGACGAGGCATCTAGGGCCGGCTGAAGTGGAGAGGCGCGCGGTGGAGAGGGAGTCGTGCGACTTGGGCCACGTGGGCCTTCGGGCGACATCATCCTGGGCCGTCGTTCCTTAGCATCAAAACCGTCTTCAATTCCTGGGCTCGAGCTCTAGTGATTGGGCCCTTGTACGTCGTCGTCTCGTTAGAAGATGGATCCGTAACTCGAGGAGGCGCGACGACGAGAGGTGAAGGTGTGACAGCTTGGTTTGGCGCGCCATCTTCCGTCGTCATTATTCGTATGTCGTTGATGTCCTCATCATCCTCCCCTTCTTGAAGTGAAGTCGTCCTCGACGGCAACTCATCATCCTCACCCAAGTATGGTTTCAAATCTGCAACATTAAAACTAGTGGAAACACCAAACTCCATGGGCAAGTCAAGAACATAAGCATTATCGTTAATCTTGGTTAGCACTTTAAAAGGACCAGCAGCACGAGGCATCAGTTTAGAACGACGCAAAGTAGGAAATCTATCTTTACGCAAGTGCAACCAAACCAAATCACCAGGTTCAAAAGAAATATGTTTTCTACCTTTACTACCAGCAACTTGATACTTTTTATTAGCAATGGCAATGTTGTGTTGTGTTTCTTCATGCAATTGTTTCATGTGATCAATATGAACAAGAGCATCAAGATGTGGTTCATCTTCAGCATCAATAGCAAACAAATCAATAGGCGCCTTAGGAACATAGCCATAAACAACCTCAAAAGGACACATCTTAGTGGCAGAATGTGTAGCACGATTATAAGCAAATTCAACATGAGGTAAACAATCTTCCCAACGTCTCAAATTTTTATCTAAAACAGCTCTAAGCATAGCAGACAAAGTTCTATTTACTACCTCAGTTTGCCCATCAGTTTGAGGATGACAAGTAGTACTAAACAGCAGCTTAGTTCCTAATTTATTCCAAAGAGAACGCCAAAAATGACTAAGAAACTTAGCATCACGATCAGAGACAATTGTTTTAGGAATTCCATGCAATCTAACAATCTCTCTAAAGAACAATTCAGCAACATTTGAGGCATCATCAGTTTTATGACAAGGTATAAAGTGAGCCATTTTAGAGAAACGATCAACAACCACAAAAATACTGTCCCTCCCCTTCTTAGTGCGAGGCAATCCCAAAACAAAATCCATCGAAATATCATGCCAAGGAGAAGAGGGAACAGGCAAGGGCATATACAAACCATGATTACCCAAACGAGATTTAGCTTTTTGACATGTAGTACAGCGTGCAACAAGGCGCTCAACATCACGGCGCATCCGTGGCCAAAAGAAATGGTCGGCCAACACCTCATGTGTCTTGAAAACTCCGAAGTGACCCATAAGACCACCTCCATGCGCCTCCTGTAACAACAAAAGACGAACCGAGCTAGCTGGAATACACAGCTTGTTAGCACGAAACAGGAACCCATCCTGCATATGAAATTTGCCCCAAGGTTTGCCGTCCTTACAATGCATCATAATATCATGAAAATCAGCATCATTCACATATTGATCTTTCAAAGCTTGCAAACCAAAGATTTTAAAGTCTAATTGGGACAGCATCATATAACGACGAGACAAAGCATCGGCAATCACATTTTCCTTCCCGTTTTTATGTTTAATGATGTATGGAAAAGATTCAATAAATTCAACCCATTTAGCATGACGACGATTCAGATTAGTTTGGGTTCTAATATGTTTCAAAGCCTCATGATCAGAATGAATAATAAATTCGCGAGGCCATAAATAATGCTGCCATGTTTGCAAAGTTCTTACTAAAGCATAAATTCTTTATCATAAGTGGAATATTTAAGAGCAGCACCACTTAACTTCTCACTAAAATAAGCAATGGGTTTATGATCTTGCAACAAAACAGCACCCAAACCAATTCCACTAGCATCACATTCCAATTCAAACACTTTATCAAAATTAGGCAATTGTAAGAGAGGAGCATGAGTTAACCGTTCCTTTAAAGTGTTGAATGCGTCGTCTTGTGGTGCGCCCCACTCAAATGGCGCACCCTTCTTGGTCAGCTCATGTAATGGTGCAGCAATAGAACTGAAATCCCGCACAAAACGACGATAGAAGCCTGCAAGACCAAGAAAACTGCGAACCTGTGTGACCGTCGTCGGTTGGGGCCAACTCTGAATGGCGTCCACCTTGCTGCTATCGACCTCAATGCCCTGTGGAGTAACAACATATCCAAGAAACGAAACACGTTGCGTGCAAAAAGTGCATTTTTCCATGTTCCCAAACAAGTGAGCAGCACGCAAAGCATCAAAAACAGCACGCAAATGATCTAAATGCTCATTCATGGATTTGCTGTATATAAGGATATCATCAAAATAGACAACAACAAATATTCCAATGAAAGACCGAAGAACTTCATTCATTAAGCGCATAAAAGTGCTAGGAGCATTAGACAATCCAAACGGCATAACCAACCATTCATACAAGCCAAATTTAGTTTTAAAAGCCGTTTTCCATTCATCTCTAAATTTCATTCTTATTTGATGGTAACCACTACGTAAATCAACCTTAGAGAAAATTGTGGCACCACTAAGTTCATCAAGCATATCATCAAGGCGTGGTATAGGATATCGATAACGAATTGTAATATTGTTAATTGCACGACAATCTACACACATACGCCAAGAACCATCTTTCTTAGGAACAAGCAAAACAGGAACCGAACAAGGGCTGAGAGACTCACGAATGTAACCTTTATCAAGCAATGCCTGCACTTGACGCTGAATTTCTTTCGTCTCCTCAGGATTTGTGCGGTACGGGGCGCGATTAGGAAGCTGTGCGCCTGGAATTAAATCAATCTGATGTTCTATGCCACGAATAGGAGGAAGACCCGGTGGTAATTCAGTGGGAAAAACATCTTTATAGACCTGCAAAAGGTTAGCAACAGCAGGAGGAATATGCAACATAGGCGCCTCATCTAGTGAAACAAGCATACGAGAGCAAACTAGCGCATAGCAAAGCAGATTAGCATCATGTAATTCATCAAAATCAGCACGTGTAGCAAGCAAGATAGGGTTATTCAATTTGATCTCATGTTGAACAGGTGCAACAGGAGGCGATGTAACCAATTTTGCAGCTTTTGTCGCTCGAGCAATATCATCTTTAAGAACTTGTTCAGGTGTCATAGGATGAATAACAATTTTCTGACCCTTGAACATGAAGGAATAATAATTGGAGCGACCATGATGAACACTATCGACATCATATTGCCAAGGACGGCCAAGCAACAAAGAGCATGCTTCCATTGGAACAACATCACAATCTACAAAATCAGAATAGGCGCCAAGAGAGAAAGGAACACGTACCGAGCGCGTTACCTTTACTTTGCCGCCATCATTAAGCCATTGAATGTGATAAGGATGTGGATGCTTCCTTGTTGGCAATGACAACTGCTCCACCAAGGTCGTACTAGCCAAATTGTTGCAACTGCCACCATCGATGATTATACGGACCGCTCGTTCTTGCACAACGCCTTTGATATGAAAAATGTTGTGGCGCTGATGCTTTTCATCCTGAACGACCTGTGTACTAAGAACACGCTGCACAACAAGAGTGGCATACCTGTCGGCGGCACTAGAGTCGACATGAAGCTCCGTATTATCTGCATGATTAGTGGCAAGCATAGTCTGCTGAATATCCTCAGAATCACTAGCAGAAGAATACCCACCGTCGTCACGAATCAACATAGTTCGTTTATTTAGCAATCGCGTATCACATGACCAAATCCTCGGCAACGGTGACACTGAATATCACGAGCTCGTCCAGACGACGAGGAGGACGGCACGAACGAGGCAGATTTGGCTGTGGATGGAGCACTCGACTTGGACGTGGTCGAGGAGTGGTCGCGCGACGTGGAAGGAGGTGTCGACCGTGGAGCTGAAGGCGTCTTGGACCCTACAAAAATGTTAGGTCTTGACGAAGATTGTCGATCCTGTACTTCACGTTCAGCTTTACAAGCATATTCAAATAAGGTGGTCATATCATCATAATGCTTATGATCAAGAATATTCTGAATTTCATGATTTAACCCACCCCTAAAGCGAGCCATAGCGGCATCATCCAGTTCAACTAAACCACGGCGAATCATACCCTTTTGCAAAGCTTGATAATAATCCTCTACGGAAAGTGAACCTTGTTGAAAACGCTGCATTTGATTAAGCAAATCTCTAGCATAATATGACGGCACAAAACGATGACGGATAGCAGCTTTTAATGTCGTCCAAGTGGCTGGAATATTATCAGGATATCTTTGTCTATACTCACGCCACCAAAGTAAAGCAAATTCAGTAAATTCACTAATAGCAGCCTTAACTTGTAAATTAGCAGGAATATCATGGCATGCAAATTTTTGTTCAACCTCTAATTCCCAATCAAGATAAGCACCCGGATCATATTTGCCATTAAAAGTGGGAATACGAAATTTTATTTTGGCAAAAGAATCATTAATAGGAACACGTACCCTACGAGCACGACCACGGCGATTGTCGTCATCCTGCTCGGTGTCGGCGCCGTAGTCACGTGCATGTTGCAACTCCGTGAGCTGCGTCGTCATGGTCCCAAGCTGCGTCGACATGGCCTCAAGACGAGTCATGATCGTCGCGAGCGTGGTGCGGGCAGCCTTATCAGCAAGGTCCAGTTGATCAAAACGCTCATTCGACGAAGTGACCGTAGAGTCAAGTCTCTCGTGCATCGTCTTCATGTCGTTTTGTAGACCATCTACCTGTGCCTGGACATCCTGGAGGGTGAGCTCCTCCGACTTCGAGCTGTTTTCTGCCATAGAAACACAAGCAATACAAAAAGCGGGATCCTACAACGAGAGGTGAGTGGTGGATGAAAAGCTCAATCAAAAAGCTGTTATGAAATTCTTACCCGTCCTTACCAAGCACGCAAGCGTGAACTGCAACCACAGGTAAAACCGGTGGAAGATTGGTGGAGCGATTGCGTGGTGAAACAAAAACCTGCTCGTAGTAGAAAATTTGTGGGGCTAGGAGGCTGCACTCAATCCAAGGGTTAGCACAATTCAAACAATAACTGCAAAGCTGAATAATGGTGCTAAACGCGAAAAGATTGCTGCCGGTACAAGTGCAAGAGGAAGGAAAAAGGATCAAAACAAAGTGCAGCAAGAACGCGTCGCCTGTGTTGCTCGGCCGCTCTTTTTTTTCTCTTTTTTTTTTCTTTTTTTTCTCTTTTTTTTCTTTTTTTTTCTTTTTTTTCTCTTTTTTTTAATACTTTTTGCTGAAAATATAAACAATGAGACCTCAAATAAGCAATTAAGCACAAGCACTCTCTCTCTCTCTCTCTCTCTGGAGTAGGAACAAACGAAACCGAGCAGAAACAAACACAGGGCGAGGCGAGCGGGTCACGACGTAACCGAGTAGGACTCGATCAGCGAGGCGAGCGGGACACACGAAACCGAACAGAAATAAACACAGGGCGAGGCGAGCGGGTCACGACGTAACCGAGTAGGACTCGATCAGCGAGGTGAGTGGGTCACGACGTAACCGAGTAGGACTCGATCAGCGAGGCGAGTGGGTCACGACGTAACCGAGTAGGACTCAATCGGCGAGGCAGTGATTGACCCGGATTCACGGTGCAGCGGAAGAACTTGGCAAGCGAGAAGGGGTAAACAGATGCGGCGGAAAGCAAACTGTGGTGGTGAAAACACGCGGCACGGCGGAAGGATATGACGATGATAGGAAGAAAATGATGAAACACAGTGTACCAGCAACGATCAAAAGCGAAAGCACAAAAACTCAACAACGCAAATTATTGAACGAAAGTGCGAGGCTCAAAACCGTACTGGGGTAAACTTTTTTTTTTTGTAATTTTCGGTTTATGTGGACTTGGATAAAACTCACCGAGAAACACTGGAATCTGATAGCACTTGATAGGTATAGAGTGCCCGATCTTTCGGCGAGTGGAGATAACTTCGATTTGGTGGATGTTGACCCTCACGATCCGACTACGACGAGCAAGCCGAAGCGCCAATGCAATCGCTGAACCAACTTCCGGAGGATATTAACCTTGCGGTAAACAAGATCAACCTGATCACGAGGATCAATTCTTACGCGCAATCGAAGAACGAGCAAGAATTAGAGGCGAGCAATCTGATGTATTGCATGAAGGTGGAGTTCTGAATTCACGTCGAGAGACGGATGTATAGCTAAGCTAAACTTAAAACAAAACTCAAAGATTACAAGGGGCGCAGCCCTTGACTATATAGGGGGAGGACGAGGCATCTAGGGCCGGCTGAAGTGGAGAGGCGCGCGGTGGAGAGGGAGTCGTGCGACTTGGGCCACGTGGGCCTTCGGGCGACATCATCCTGGGCCGTCGTTCCTTAGCATCAAAACCGTCTTCAATTCCTGGGCTCGAGCTCTAGTGATTGGGCCCTTGTACGTCGTCGTCTCGTTAGAAGATGGATCCGTAACTCGAGGAGGCGCGACGACGAGAGGTGGAGGCGTGACAGCTTGGTTTGGCACGCCATCTTCCGTCGTCATTATTCGTATGTCGTTGATGTCCTCATCACAATCGGGCTAACTTGTGACGTCGATGACATGAGGCCTTACGAGATGCTCGTTCAATGTCATCACGCTCGATAGACAGCATATCACCAGCAAGAACCATCGAGTGTGGACATAGAATAGGGCTAATACGAGACATCAGATCATCGCCGAATGACTCATCCAATGTCATATACTCAATGGACACCGTATCACCCGCTAGAACGAATAAAGCATAGACAAGGCGATTCAAATCAGTCGGGCCAAACTGTGATGTCGATGTGATGAGGCCTTACGAGATGCTCGTTCAATGTCATCATGCTCTGTAGACACAAACCACTAGCAAGAACTATCGAATATGGACAAAGAATAGAGCTACCACGAGACATCATATCGTCGCCGAATGACTCGTCCAATCTCATATACTCAATGGACACCGTATCACCCGCTAGAACGAACGAAGCATAGACAAGGCGATTCCAATCAGTCGGGCCAAACTATGATGTCGATGAGATGAGGCCTTACGAGATGCTCGTTCAATGTCTTCATGTTCTATAGACACTGACCACTAGCGAGAACTATCGAATATGGACAAAGAATAGAGCTACCACAAGACATCATATCGTCGCCGAATGACTCGTGCAATGTCATATACTTAATGGACACCGTATCACCCGCTAGAACCAATGAAGCATAGACAAGGTCAGTCCAGTCAATCGGGCTAACTTGTGACGTCGATGACATGAGGCCTTACGAGATGCTCGTTCAATGTCATCACGCTCGATAGACAGCATATCACCAGCAAGAACTATCGAGTGTGGACATAGAATAGGGCTACCACGAGACATCATATCATCGCCGAATGACTCATCCAATGTCATATACTCAATGGACACCGTATCACCCGCTAGAACGAATAAAGCATAGACAAGGCGAGTCCAATCAGTCGGGCCAAACTGTGATGTCGATGAGATGAGGCCTTACGAGATGCTCGTTCAATGTCATCATGCTCTATAGACACAAACCACTAGCAAGAACTATCGAATATGGACAAAGAATAAAGCTACCACGAGACATCATATCGTCGCCGAATGACTCGTCCAATGTCATATACTCAATGGAGACCGTATCACCCGCTAGAACGAACGAAGCATAGACAAGGCGATTCCAATCAGTCGGGCCAAACTGTGATGTCGATAAGATGAGGCCTTACGAGATGGTCGTTCAATGTCATCATGTTCTATAGACACTGACAACTAGCAAGAACTATCGAATATGGACAAAGAATAGAGCTACCACAAGACATCATATCGTCGCCGAATGACTCGTCCAATGTCATATACTCAATGGACACCGTATCACCCGCTAGAACCAATGAAGCAGAGACAAGGTCAGTCCAGTCAATCGGGCTAAACTGTGACGTCGATGACATTAGGCCTGACGAGATGCTCGTTCAATGTCATCACGCTCGATAGACAGCATATCACCAGCAAGAACTATCGAGTGTGGACATAGAATAGGGCTACCACGAGACATCATATCATCGCCGAATGACTCATCCAATGTCATATACTCAATGGACACCGTATCACCCGCTAGAATGAATAAAGCATAGACAAGGCGAGTCTAATCAGTCGGGCCAAACTGTGATGTCGATGAGATGAGGCCTTACGAGATGCTCGTTCAATGTCATCATGCTCTATAGACACAAACCACTAGCAAGAACTATCGAATATGGACAAAGAATAGAGCTACCACGAGACATCATATCGTCACCGAATGACTCGTCCAATGTCATATACTCAATGGAGACCGTATCACCCGCTAGAACGAATGAAGCATAGACAAGGCGATTCCAATCAGTCGAGCCAAACTATGATGTCGATGAGATGAGGCCTTACGAGATGCTCGTTCAATGTCTTCATGTTCTATAGACACTGAACACTAGCGAGAACTATCAAATATGGACAAAGAATAGAGCTACCACAAGACATCATATCGTCGCCGACTGACTCATCCAATGTCATATACTTAATGGACACCGTATCACCCGCTAGAACCAATGAAGCATAGACAAGGTCAGCCCAGTCAATCTGGCTAAACTGTGACGACGATGACATGAGGCCTTACGAGATGCTCGTTCAATGTCATCATGTTCTATAGACACTGACCACTAGCGAGAACTATCGAATATGGACATAGAGTAGGGCTACCACGAGACATCATATCATCGCCGACTGACTCATCCAATGTCAAATACTCAATGGAGACCGTATCACCCGCTAGAACGAATAAAGCATAGACAAGGCGAGTCCAATCAGTCGGGCCAAACTCTGATGTCGATGAGATGAGGCCTTACGAGATGCTCGTTCAATGTCATCATGCTCTATAGACACAAACCACTAGCAAGAACTATCGAATATGGACAAAGAATAGAGCTACCACGAGACATCATATCGTCGCTGAATGACTCGTCCAATGTCATATACTCAATGGAGACCGTATCACCCGCTAGAACGAACGAAGCATAGACAAGGCGATTCCAATCAGTCGGGCCAAACTGTGATGTCGATGAGATGAGGCCTTACGAGATGCTCGTTCAATGTCTTCATGTTCTATAGACACTGACCACTAGCGAGAACTATCGAATATGGACAAAGAATAGAGCTACCACAAGACATCATATCGTCGCCGAATGACTCGTCCAATGTCATATACTTAATGGACACCGTATCACCCGCTAGAACCAATGAAGCATAGACAAGGCGATTCCAATCAGTCGGGCTAAACTGTGACGACGATGACATGAGGCCTTACGAGATGGTCGTTCAATGTCATCATGTTCTATAGACACTGACCACTAGCGAGAACTATCGAATATCGACAAAGAATAGAGCTACCACAAGACATCATATCGTCGCCGAATGACTCGTCCAATGTCATATACTCAATGGAGACCGTATCACCCGCTAGAACGAATGAAGCATAGACAAGGTGATTCCAATCAGTCGGGCCAAACTGTGATGTCGATGAGATGAGGCCTTACGAGATGCTCGTTCAATGTCTTCATGTTCTATAGACACTAAACACTAGCGAGAACTATCGAATATGGACAAAGAATAGAGCTACCACAAGACATCATATCGTCGCCGAATGACTCGTCCAATGTCATATACTTAATGGACACCGTATCACCCGCTAGAACCAATGAAGCATAGACAAGGTCAGTCCAGTCAATCAGGCTAAACTGTGACGACGATGACATGAGGCCTTACGAGATGCTCGTTCAATGTCATCATGTTCTATAGACACTGACCACTAGCGAGAACTATCGAATATGGACATAGAGTAGGGCTACCACGAGACATCATATCATCGCCGACTGACTCATCCAATGTCATATACTCAATGGAGACCGTCTCACCCGCTAGAACGAATAAAGCATAGACAAGGCGAGTCCAATCAGTCGGGCCAAACTGTGATGTCGATAAGATGAGGCCTTACGAGATGCTCGTTCAATGTCATCATGCTCTATAGACACAAACCACTAGCAAGAACTATCGAATATGGACAAAGAATGGAGCTACCATGAGACATCATATCGTCGCGAAATGACTCGTCCAATGTCATATACTCAATGGAGACCGTATCACCCGCTAGAACGAATGAAGCATAGACAAGGCGATTCCAATCAGTCGGGCCAAACTGTGATGTCTATGAGACGAGGCCTTACGAGATGCTCGTTCAATGTCTTCATGTTCTATAGACACTGACCACTAGCGAGAACTATCGAATATGGACAAAGAATAGAGCTACCACAAGACATCATATCGTCGCCGAATGACTCGTCCAATGTCATATACTTAATGGACACCGTATCACCCGCTAGAACCAATGAAGCATAGACAAGGCGATTCCAATCAGTCGGGCTAAACTGTGACGACGATGACATGAGGCCTTACGAGATGGTCGTTCAATGTCATCATGTTCTATAGACACTGACCACTAGCGAGAACTATCGAATATCGACAAAGAATAGAGCTACCACAAGACATCATATCGTCGCCGAATGACTCATCCAATGTCATATACTCAATGGACACCGTATCACCCGCTAGAACCAATGAAGCAGAGACAAGGTCAGTCCAGTCAATCGGGCTAAACTATGACGTCGATGACATGAGGCCTTACGAGATGCTCGTTCAATGTCATCACGCTTGATAGACAGCATATCACCAGCAAGAACTATCGAGTGTGGACATAGAATAGGGCTACCACGAGACATCATATCATCGCCGACTGACTCATCCAATGTCATATACTCAATGGACACCGTATCACCCACTAGAACGAATAAAGCATAGACAAGGCGAGTCCAATCAGTCGGGCCAAACTGTGATGTCGATGAGATGAGGCCTTACGAGATGCTCGTTCAATGTCATCATGCTTTATAGACACAAACCACTAGCAAGAACTATCGAATATGGACAAAGAATAGAGCTACCACGAGACATCATATCGTTGTCGAATGACTCGTCCAATGTCATATACTCAATGGAGACCGTATCACCCGCTAGAACGAACGAAGCATAGACAATGCGATTCCAATCAGTCGGGCCAAACTGTGATGTCGATGAGATGAGGCCTTACGAGATGGTCGTTCAATGTCATCATGTTCTATAGACACTGACCACTAGCGAGAACTATCGAATATGGACAAAGAATAGAGCTACCACGAGACATCATATCGTCGCCGAATGACTCGTCCAATGTCATATACTCAATGGAGACCGTATCACCCGCTAGAACGAATGAAGCATAGACAAGGCGATTCCAATCAGTCGGGCCAAACTGTGATGTCGATGAGATGAGGCCTTACGAGATGCTCGTTCAATGTCTTCATGTTCTATAGACACTGACCACTAGCGAGAACTATCGAATATGGACAAAGAATAGAGCTACCACAAGACATCATATCGTCGCCGAATGACTCGTCCAATGTCATATACTTAATGGACACCGTATCACCCGCTAGAACCAATGAAGCATAGACAAGGTCAGTCCAGTCAATCAGGCTAAACTGTGACGACGATGACATGAGGCCTTACGAGATGCTCGTTCAATGTCATCATGTTCTATAGACACTGACCACTAGCGAGAACTATCGAATATGGACATAGAGTAGGGCTACCACGAGACATCATATCATCGCCGACTGACTCATCCAATGTCATATACTCAATGGACACCGTATCACCCGCTAGAACGAATAAAGCATAGACAAGGCGAGTCCAATCAGTCGGGCCAAACTGTGATGTCGATCAGATGAGGCCTTACGAGATGCTCGTTCAATGTCATCATGCTCTATAGACACAAACCACTAGCAAGAACTATCGAATATGGACAAAGAATAGAGCTACCACGGGACATCATATCGTCGCCGAATGACTCGTCCAATGTCATATACTCAATGGAGACCGTATCACCCGCTAGAACGAATGAAGCATAGACAAGGCGATTCCAATCAGTCGGGCCAAGCTGTGATGTCGATGAGATGAGGCCTTACGAGATGCTCGTTCAATGTCTTCATGTTCTATAGACACTGACCACTAGCGAGAACTATCGAATATGGACAAGGAATAGAGCTACCACCAGACATCATATCGTCGCCGAATGACTCCTCCAATGTCATATACTCAATGGACACCGTATCACCCGCTAGAACCAATGAAGCAGAGACAAGGTCAGTCCAGTCAATCGGGCTAAACTATGACGTCGATGACATGAGGCCTTACGAGATGCTCGTTCAATGTCATCACGCTTGATAGACAGCATATCACCAGCAAGAACTATCGAGTGTGGACATAGAATAGGGCTACCACGAGACATCATATCATCGCCGACTGACTCATCCAATGTCATATACTCAATGGACACCGTATCACCCGCTAGAACGAATAAAGCATAGACAAGGCGAGTCCAATCAGTCGGGCCAAACTGTGATGTCGATGAGATGAGGCCTTACGAGATGCTCGTTCAATGTCATCATGCTTTATAGACACAAACCACTAGCAAGAACTATCGAATATGGACAAAGAATAGAGCTACCACGTGACATCATATCGTCGTCGAATGACTCGTCCAATGTCATATACTCAATGGAGACCGTATCACCCGCTAGAACGAACGAAGCATAGACAATGCGATTCCAATCAGTCGGGCCAAACTGTGATGTCGATGAGATGAGGCCTTACGAGATGGTCGTTCAATGTCATCATGTTCTATAGACACTGACCACTAGCGAGAACTATCGAATATGGACAAAGAATAGAGCTACCACGAGACATCATATCGTCGCCGAATGACTCGTCCAATGTCATATACTCAATGGAGACCGTATCACCCGCTAGAACGAATGAAGCATAGGCAAGGCGATTCCAATCAGTCGGGCCAAACTGTGATGTCGATGAGATGAGGCCTTACGAGATGCTCGTTCAATGTCTTCATGTTCTATAGACACTAAACACTAGCGAGAACTATCGAATATGGACAAAGAATAGAGCTACCACAAGACATCATATCGTCGCCGAATGACTCGTCCAATGTCATATACTTAATGGACACCGTATCACCCGCTAGAACCAATGAAGCATAGACAAGGTCAGTCCAGTCAATCAGGCTAAACTGTGACGACGATGACATGAGGCCTTACGAGATGCTCGTTCAATGTCATCATGTTCTATAGACACTGACCACTAGCGAGAACTATCGAATATGGACATAGAGTAGGGCTACCACGAGACATCATATCATCACCGACTGACTCATCCAATGTCATATACTCAATGGAGACCGTATCACCCGCTAGAACGAATGAAGCATAGACAAGGCGATTCCAATCAGTCGGGCCAAACTGTGATGTCGATGAGATGAGGCCTTACGAGATGCTCGTTCAATGTCTTCATGTTCTATAGACACTGACCACTAGCGAGAACTATCGAATATGGACAAAGAATAGAGCTACCACAAGACATCATATCGTCGCCAAATGACTCGTCCAATGTCATATACTTAATGGACACCGTATCACCCGCTAGAACCAATGAAGCATAGACAAGGTCAGTCCAGTCAATCAGGCTAAACTGTGACGACGATGACATGAGGCCTTACGAGATGCTCGTTCAATGTCATCATGTTCTATAGACACTGACCACTAGCGAGAACTATCGAATATGGACATAGAGTAGGGCTACCACGAGACATCATATCATCGCCGACTGACTCATCCAATGTCATATACTCAATGGACACCGTATCACCCGCTAGAACGAATAAAGCATAGACAAGGCGAGTCCAATCAGTCGGGCCAAACTGTGATGTCGATCAGATGAGGCCTTACGAGATGCTCGTTCAATGTCATCATGCTCTATAGACACAAACCACTAGCAAGAACTATCGAATATGGACAAAGAATAGAGCTACCACGGGACATCATATCGTCGCCGAATGACTCGTCCAATGTCATATACTCAATGGAGACCGTATCACCCGCTAGAACGAATGAAGCATAGACAAGGCGATTCCAATCAGTCGGGCCAAACTGTGATGTCGATGAGATGAGGCCTTACGAGATGCTCGTTCAATGTCTTCATGTTCTATAGACACTGACCACTAGCGAGAACTATCGAATATGGACAAAGAATAGAGCTACCACAAGACATCATATCGTCGCCGAATGACTCCTCCAATGTCATATACTCAATGGACACCGTATCACCCGCTAGAACCAATGAAGCAGAGACAAGGACAGTCCAGTCAATCGGGCTAAACTATGACGTCGATGACATGAGGCCTTACGAGATGCTCGTTCAATGTCATCACGCTTGATAGACAGCATATCACCAGCAAGAACTATCGAGTGTGGACATAGAATAGGGCTACCACGAGACATCATATCATCACCGACTGACTCATCCAATGTCATATACTCAATGGACACCGTATCACCCGCTAGAACGAATAAAGCATAGACAAGGCGAGTCCAATCAGTCGGGCCAAACTGTGATGTCGATGAGATGAGGCCTTACGAGATGCTCGTTCAATGTCATCATGCTTTATAGACACAAACCACTAGCAAGAACTATCGAATATGGACAAAGAATAGAGCTACCACGTGACATCATATCGTCGTCGAATGACTCGTCCAATGTCATATACTCAATGGAGACCGTATCACCCGCTAGAACGAACGAAGCATAGACAATGCGATTCCAATCAGTCGGGCCAAACTGTGATGTCGATGAGATGAGGCCTTACGAGATGGTCGTTCAATGTCATCATGTTCTATAGACACTGACCACTAGCGAGAACTATCGAATATGGACAAAGAATAGAGCTACCACGAGACATCATATCGTCGCCGAATGACTCGTCCAATGTCATATACTCAATGGAGACCGTATCACCCGCTAGAACGAATGAAGCATAGACAAGGCGATTCCAATCAGTCGGGCCAAACTGTGATGTCGATGAGATGAGGCCTTACGAGATGCTCGTTCAATGTCTTCATGTTCTATAGACACTAAACACTAGCGAGAACTATCGAATATGGACAAAGAATAGAGCTACCACAAGACATCATATCGTCGCCGAATGACTCGTCCAATGTCATATACTTAATGGACACCGTATCACCCGCTAGAACCAATGAAGCATAGAAAAGGTCAGTCCAGTCAATCAGGCTAAACTGTGACGACGATGACATGAGGCCTTACGAGATGCTCGTTCAATGTCATCATGTTCTATAGACACTGACCACTAGCGAGAACTATCGAATATGGACATAGAGTAGGGCTACCACGAGACATCATATCATCGCCGACTGACTCATCCAATGTCATATACTCAATGGACACCGTATCACCCGCTAGAACGAATAAAGCATAGACAAGGCGAGTCCAATCAGTCGGGCCAAACTGTGATGTCGATCAGATGAGGCCTTACGAGATGCTCGTCAATGTCATCATGCTCTATAGACACAAACCACTAGCAAGAGCTATCGAATATGGACAAAGAATAGAGCTACCACGGGACATCATATCGTCGCCGAATGACTCGTCCAATGTCATATACTCAATGGAGACCGTATCACCCGCTAGAACGAATGAAGCATAGACAAGGCGATTCCAATCAGTCGGGCCAAACTGTGATGTCGATGAGATGAGGCCTTACGAGATGCTCGTTCAATGTCTTCATGTTCTATAGACACTGACCACTAGCGAGAACTATCGAATATGGACAAAGAATAGAGCTACCACAAGACATCATATCGTCGCTGAATGACTCGTCCAATGTCATATACTTAATGGACACCGTATCACCCGCTAGAACCAATGAAGCATAGACAAGGTCAGTCCAGTCAATCAGGCTAAACTGTGACGACGATGACATGAGGCCTTACGAGATGCTCGTTCAATGTCATCATGTTCTATAGACACTGACCACTAGCGAGAACTATCGAATATGGACATAGAGTAGGGCTACCACGAGACATCATATCATCGCCGACTGACTCATCCAATGTCATATACTCAATGGACACCGTATCACCCGCTAGAACGAATAAAGCATAGACAATGCGATTCCAATCAGTCGGGCCAAACTGTGATGTCGATGAGATGAGGCCTTACGAGATGGTCGTTCAATGTCATCATGCTCTATAGACACTGACCACTAGCAAGAACTATCGAATATGGACAAAGAATAGAGCTACCACGGGACATCATATCGTCGCCGAATGACTCGTCCAATGTCATATACTCAATGGAGAACGTATCACCCGCTAGAACGAATGAAGCATAGACAAGGCGATTCCAATCAGTCGGGCCAAACTGTGATGTCGATGAGATGAGGCCTTACGAGATGCTCGTTCAATGTCTTCATGTTCTATAGACACTGACCACTAGCGAGAACTATCGAATATGGACAAAGAATAGAGCTACCACAAGACATCATATCGTCGCCGAATGACTCGTGCAATGTCATATACTTAATGGACACCGTATCACCCGCTAGAACCAATGAAGCATAGACAAGGTCAGTCCAGTCAATCAGGCTAAACTGTGACGACGATGACATGAGGCCTTACGAGATGCTCGTTCAATGTCATCATGTTCTATAGACACTGACCACTAGCGAGAACTATCGAATATGGACATAGAGTAGGGCTACCACGAGACATCATATCATCGCCGACTGACTCATCCAATGTCATATACTCAATGGACACCGTATCACCCGCTAGAACGAATAAAGCATAGACAAGGCGAGTCCAATCAGTCGGGCCAAACTGTGATGTCGATCAGATGATGCCTTACGAGATGCTCGTTCAATGTCATCATGCTCTATAGACACAAACCACTAGCAAGAACTATCGAATATGGACAAAGAATAGAGCTACCACGGGACATCATATCGTCGCCGAATGACTCGTCCAATGTCATATACTCAATGGAGACCGTATCACCCGCTAGAACGAATGAAGCATAGACAAGGCGATTCCAATCAGTCGGGCCAAACTGTGATGTCGATGAGATGAGGCCTTACGAGATGCTCGTTCAATGTCTTCATGTTCTATAGACACTGACCACTAGCGAGAACTATCGAATATGGACAAAGAATAGAGCTACCACAAGACATCATATCGTCGCCGAATGACTCGTCCAATGTCATATACTTAATGGACACCGTATCACCCGCTAGAACCAATGAAGCATAGACAAGGTCAGTCCAGTCAATCAGGCTAAACTGTGACGACGATGACATGAGGCCTTACGAGATGCTCGTTCAATGTCATCATGTTCTATAGACACTAACCACTAGCGAGAACTATCGAATATGGACATAGAGTAGGGATACCACGAGACATCATATCATCGCCGACTGACTCATCCAATGTCATATACTCAATGGACACCGTATCACCCGCTAGAACGAATAAAGCATAGACAAGGCGAGTCCAATCAGTCGGGCCAAACTGTGATGTCGATCAGATGAGGCCTTACGAGATGCTCGTTCAATGTCATCATGCTCTATAGACACAAACCACTAGCAAGAACTATCGAATATGGACAAAGAATAGAGCTACCACGGGACATCATATCGTCGCCGAATGACTCGTCCAATGTCATATACTCAATGGAGACCGTATCACCCGCTAGAACGAATGAAGCATAGACAAGGCGATTCCAATCAGTCGGGCCAAACTGTGATGTCGATGAGATGAGGCCTTACGAGATGCTCGTTCAATGTCTTCATGTTCTATAGACACTGACCACTAGCGAGAACTATCGAATATGGACAAAGAATAGAGCTACCACAAGACATCATATCGTCGCCGAATGACTCGTCCAATGTCATATACTTAATGGACACCGTATCACCCGCTAGAACCAATGAAGCATAGACAAGGTCAGTCCAGTCAATCAGGCTAAACTGTGACGACGATGACATGAGGCCTTACGAGATGCTCGTTCAATGTCATCATGTTCTATAGACACTGACCACTAGCGAGAACTATCGAATATGGACATAGAGTAGGGCTACCACGAGACATCATATCATCGCCGACTGACTCATCCAATGTCATATACTCAATGGACACCGTATCACCCGCTAGAACGAATAAAGCATAGACAAGGCGAGTCCAATCAGTCGGGCCAAACTGTGATGTCGATCAGATGAGGCCTTACGAGATGCTCGTTCAATGTCATCATGCTCTATAGACACAAACCACTAGCAAGAACTATCGAATATGGACAAAGAATAGAGCTACCACGGGACATCATATCGTCGCCGAATGACTCGTCCAATGTCATATACTCAATGGAGACCGTATCACCCGCTAGAACGAATGAAGCATAGACAAGGCGATTCCAATCAGTCGGGCCAAACTGTGATGTCGATGAGATGAGGCCTTACGAGATGCTCGTTCAATGTCTTCATGTTCTATAGACACTGACCACTAGCGAGAACTATCGAATATGGACAAAGAATAGAGCTACCACAAGACATCATATCGTCGCCGAATGACTCGTGCAATGTCATATACTTAATGGACACCGTATCACCCGCTAGAACCAATGAAGCATAGACAAGGTCAGTCCAGTCAATCAGGCTAAACTGTGACGACGATGACATGAGGCCTTACGAGATGCTCGTTCAATGTCATCATGTTCTATAGACACTGACCACTAGCGAGAACTATCGAATATGGACATAGAGTAGGGCTACCACGAGACATCATATCATCGCCGACTGACTCATCCAATGTCATATACTCAATGGACACCGTATCACCCGCTAGAACGAATAAAGCATAGACAAGGCGAGTCCAATCAGCCGGGCCAAACTGTGATGTCGATCAGATGAGGCCTTACGAGATGCTCGTTCAATGTCATCATGCTCTATAGACACAAACCACTAGCAAGAACTATCGAATATGGACAAAGAATAGAGCTACCACGGGACATCATATCGTCGCCGAATGACTCGTCCAATGTCATATACTCAATGGAGACCGTATCACCCGCTAGAACGAATGAAGCATAGACAAGGCGATTCCAATCAGTCGGGCCAAACTGTGATGTCGATGAGATGAGGCCTTACGAGATGCTCGTTCAATGTCTTCATGTTCTATAGACACTGACCACTAGCGAGAACTATCGAATATGGACAAAGAATAGAGCTACCACAAGACATCATATCGTCGCTGAATGACTCGTCCAATGTCATATACTTAATGGACACCGTATCACCCGCTAGAACCAATGAAGCATAGACAAGGTCAGTCCAGTCAATCAGGCTAAACTGTGACGACGATGACATGAGGCCTTACGAGATGCTCGTTCAATGTCATCATGTTCTATAGACACTGACCACTAGCGAGAACTATCGAATATGGACATAGAGTAGGGCTACCACGAGACATCATATCATCGCCGACTGACTCATCCAATGTCATATACTCAATGGACACCGTATCACCCGCTAGAACGAATAAAGCATAGACAAGGCGAGTCCAATCAGTCGGGCCAAACTGTGATGTCGATCAGATGAGGCCTTACGAGATGCTCGTTCAATGTCATCATGCTCTATAGACACAAACCACTAGCAAGAACTATCGAATATGGACAAAGAATAGAGCTACCACGGGACATCATATCGTCGCCGAATGACTCGTCCAATGTCATATACTCAATGGAGACCGTATCAACCGCTAGAACGAATGAAGCATAGACAAGGCGATTCCAATCAGTCGGGCCAAACTGTGATGTCGATGAGATGAGGCCTTACGAGATGCTCGTTCAATGTCTTCATGTTCTATAGACACTGACCACTAGCGAGAACTATCGAATATGGACAAAGAATAGAGCTACCACAAGACATCATATCATCGCCGAATGACTCGTGCAATGTCATATACTTAATGGACACCGTATCACCCGCTAGAACCAATGAAGCATAGACAAGGTCAGTCCAGTCAATCAGGCTAAACTGTGACGACGATGACATGAGGCCTTACGAGATGCTCGTTCAATGTCATCATGTTCTATAGACACTGACCACTAGCGAGAACTATCGAATATGGACATAGAGTAGGGCTACCACGAGACATCATATCATCGCCGACTGACTCATCCAATGTCATATACTCAATGGACACCGTATCACCCGCTAGAACGAATAAAGCATAGACAAGGCGAGTCCAATCAGTCGGGCCAAACTGTGATGTCGATCAGATGAGGCCTTACGAGATGCTCGTTCAATGTCATCATGCTCTATAGACACAAACCACTAGCAAGAACTATCGAATATGGACAAAGAATAGAGCTACCACGGGACATCATATCGTCGCCGAATGACTCGTCCAATGTCATATACTCAATGGAGACCGTATCACCCGCTAGAACGAATGAAGCATAGACAAGGCGATTCCAATCAGTCGGGCCAAACTGTGATGTCGATGAGATGAGGCCTTACGAGATGCTCGTTCAATGTCTTCATGTTCTATAGACACTGACCACTAGCGAGAACTATCGAATATGGACAAAGAATAGAGCTACCACAAGACATCATATCGTCGCCGAATGACTCGTCCAATGTCATATACTTAATGGACACCGTATCACCCGCTAGAACCAATGAAGCATAGACAAGGTCAGTCCAGTCAATCAGGCTAAACTGTGACGACGATGACATGAGGCCTTACGAGATGCTCGTTCAATGTCATCATGTTCTATAGACACTGACCACTAGCGAGAACTATCGAATATGGACATAGAGTAGGGCTACCACGAGACATCATATCATCGCCGACTGACTCATCCAATGTCATATACTCAATGGACACCGTATCACCCGCTAGAACGAATAAAGCATAGACAAGGCGAGTCCAATCAGTCGGGCCAAACTGTGATGTCGATCAGATGAGGCCTTACGAGATGCTCGTTCAATGTCATCATGCTCTATAGACACAAACCACTAGCAAGAACTATCGAATATGGACAAAGAATAGAGCTACCACGGGACATCATATCGTCGCCGAATGACTCGTCCAATGTCATATACTCAATGGAGACCGTATCACCCGCTAGAACGAATGAAGCATAGACAAGGCGATTCCAATCAGTCGGGCCAAACTGTGATGTCGATGAGATGAGGCCTTACGAGATGCTCGTTCAATGTCTTCATGTTCTATAGACACTGACCACTAGCGAGAACTATCGAATATGGACAAAGAATAGAGCTACCACAAGACATCATATCGTCGCCGAATGACTCGTCCAATGTCATATACTTAATGGACACCGTATCACCCGCTAGAACCAATGAAGCATAGACAAGGTCAGTCCAGTCAATCAGGCTAAACTGTGACGACGATGACATGAGGCCTTACGAGATGCTCGTTCAATGTCATCATGTTCTATAGACACTGACCACTAGCGAGAACTATCGAATATGGACATAGAGTAGGGCTACCACGAGACATCATATCATCGCCGACTGACTCATCCAATGTCATATACTCAATGGACACCGTATCACCCGCTAGAACGAATAAAGCATAGACAAGGCGAGTCCAATCAGTCGGGCCAAACTGTGATGTCGATCAGATGAGGCCTTACGAGATGCTCGTTCAATGTCATCATGCTCTATAGACACAAACCACTAGCAAGAACTATCGAATATGGACAAAGAATAGAGCTACCACGGGACATCATATCGTCGCCGAATGACTCGTCCAATGTCATATACTCAATGGAGACCGTATCACCCGCTAGAACGAATGAAGCATAGACAAGGCGATTCCAATCAGTCGGGCCAAACTGTGATGTCGATGAGATGAGGCCTTACGAGATGCTCGTTCAATGTCTTCATGTTCTATAGACACTGACCACTAGCGAGAACTATCGAATATGGACAAAGAATAGAGCTACCACAAGACATCATATCGTCGCCGAATGACTCGTCCAATGTCATATACTTAATGGACACCGTATCACCCGCTAGAACCAATGAAGCATAGACAAGGTCAGTCCAGTCAATCAGGCTAAACTGTGACGACGATGACATGAGGCCTTACGAGATGCTCGTTCAATGTCATCATGTTCTATAGACACTGACCACTAGCGAGAACTATCGAATATGGACATAGAGTAGGGCTACCACGAGACATCATATCATCGCCGACTGACTCATCCAATGTCATATACTCAATGGACACCGTATCACCCGCTAGAACGAATAAAGCATAGACAAGGCGAGTCCAATCAGTCGGGCCAAACTGTGATGTCGATCAGATGAGGCCTTACGAGATGCTCGTTCAATGTCATCATGCTCTATAGACACAAACCACTAGCAAGAACTATCGAATATGGACAAAGAATAGAGCTACCACGGGACATCATATCGTCGCCGAATGACTCGTCCAATGTCATATACTCAATGGAGACCGTATCACCCGCTAGAACGAATGAAGCATAGACAAGGCGATTCCAATCAGTCGGGCCAAACTGTGATGTCGATGAGATGAGGCCTTACGAGATGCTCGTTCAATGTCTTCATGTTCTATAGACACTGACCACTAGCGAGAACTATCGAATATGGACAAAGAATAGAGCTACCACAAGACATCATATCGTCGCCGAATGACTCGTCCAATGTCATATACTTAATGGACACCGTATCACCCGCTAGAACCAATGAAGCATAGACAAGGTCAGTCCAGTCAATCAGGCTAAACTGTGACGACGATGACATGAGGCCTTACGAGATGCTCGTTCAATGTCATCATGTTCTATAGACACTGACCACTAGCAAGAACTATCGAATATGGACATAGAGTAGGGCTACCACGAGACATCATATCATCGCCGACTGACTCATCCAATGTCATATACTCAATGGACACCGTATCACCCGCTAGAACGAATAAAGCATAGACAAGGCGAGTCCAATCAGTCGGGCCAAACTGTGATGTCGATCAGATGAGGCCTTACGAGATGCTCGTTCAATGTCATCATGCTCTATAGACACAAACCACTAGCAAGAACTATCGAATATGGACAAAGAATAGAGCTACCACGGGACATCATATCGTCGCCGAATGACTCGTCCAATGTCATATACTCAATGGAGACCGTATCAACCGCTAGAACGAATGAAGCATAGACAAGGCGATTCCAATCAGTCGGGCCAAACTGTGATGTCGATGAGATGAGGCCTTACGAGATGCTCGTTCAATGTCTTCATGTTCTATAGACACTGACCACTAGCGAGAACTATCGAATATGGACAAAGAATAGAGCTACCACAAGACATCATATCGTCGCCGAATGACTCGTGCAATGTCATATACTTAATGGACACCGTATCACCCGCTAGAACCAATGAAGCATAGACAAGGTCAGTCCAGTCAATCAGGCTAAACTGTGACGACGATGACATGAGGCCTTACGAGATGCTCGTTCAATGTCATCATGTTCTATAGACACTGACCACTAGCGAGAACTATCGAATATGGACATAGAGTAGGGCTACCACGAGACATCATATCATCGCCGACTGACTCATCCAATGTCATATACTCAATGGACACCGTATCACCCGCTAGAACGAATAAAGCATAGACAAGGCGAGTCCAATCAGTCGGGCCAAACTGTGATGTCGATCAGATGAGGCCTTACGAGATGCTCGTTCAATGTCATCATGCTCTATAGACACAAACCACTAGCAAGAACTATCGAATATGGACAAAGAATAGAGCTACCACGGGACATCATATCGTCGCCGAATGACTCGTCCAATGTCATATACTCAATGGAGACCGTATCACCCGCTAGAACGAATGAAGCATAGACAAGGCGATTCCAATCAGTCGGGCCAAACTGTGATGTCGATGAGATGAGGCCTTACGAGATGCTCGTTCAATGTCTTCATGTTCTATAGACACTGACCACTAGCGAGAACTATCGAATATGGACAAAGAATAGAGCTACCACAAGACATCATATCGTCGCCGAATGACTCGTCCAATGTCATATACTTAATGGACACCGTATCACCCGCTAGAACCAATGAAGCATAGACAAGGTCAGTCCAGTCAATCAGGCTAAACTGTGACGACGATGACATGAGGCCTTACGAGATGCTCGTTCAATGTCATCATGTTCTATAGACACTGACCACTAGCGAGAACTATCGAATATGGACATAGAGTAGGGCTACCACGAGACATCATATCATCGCCGACTGACTCATCCAATGTCATATACTCAATGGACACCGTATCACCCGCTAGAACGAATAAAGCATAGACAAGGCGAGTCCAATCAGTCGGGCCAAACTGTGATGTCGATCAGATGAGGCCTTACGAGATGCTCGTTCAATGTCATCATGCTCTATAGACACAAACCACTAGCAAGAACTATCGAATATGGACAAAGAATAGAGCTACCACGGGACATCATATCGTCGCCGAATGACTCGTCCAATGTCATATACTCAATGGAGACCGTATCACCCGCTAGAACGAATGAAGCATAGACAAGGCGATTCCAATCAGTCGGGCCAAACTGTGATGTCGATGAGATGAGGCCTTACGAGATGCTCGTTCAATGTCTTCATGTTCTATAGACACTGACCACTAGCGAGAACTATCGAATATGGACAAAGAATAGAGCTACCACAAGACATCATATCGTCGCCGAATGACTCGTCCAATGTCATATACTTAATGGACACCGTATCACCCGCTAGAACCAATGAAGCATAGACAAGGTCAGTCCAGTCAATCAGGCTAAACTGTGACGACGATGACATGAGGCCTTACGAGATGCTCGTTCAATGTCATCATGTTCTATAGACACTGACCACTAGCGAGAACTATCGAATATGGACATAGAGTAGGGCTACCACGAGACATCATATCATCGCCGACTGACTCATCCAATGTCATATACTCAATGGACACCGTATCACCCGCTAGAACGAATAAAGCATAGACAAGGCGAGTCCAATCAGTCGGGCCAAACTGTGATGTCGATCAGATGAGGCCTTACGAGATGCTCGTTCAATGTCATCATGCTCTATAGACACAAACCACTAGCAAGAACTATCGAATATGGACAAAGAATAGAGCTACCACGGGACATCATATCGTCGCCGAATGACTCGTCCAATGTCATATACTCAATGGAGACCGTATCACCCGCTAGAACGAATGAAGCATAGACAAGGCGATTCCAATCAGTCGGGCCAAACTGTGATGTCGATGAGATGAGGCCTTACGAGATGCTCGTTCAATGTCTTCATGTTCTATAGACACTGACCACTAGCGAGAACTATCGAATATGGACAAAGAATAGAGCTACCACAAGACATCATATCGTCGCCGAATGACTCGTCCAATGTCATATACTTAATGGACACCGTATCACCCGCTAGAACCAATGAAGCATAGACAAGGTCAGTCCAGTCAATCAGGCTAAACTGTGACGACGATGACATGAGGCCTTACGAGATGCTCGTTCAATGTCATCATGTTCTATAGACACTGACCACTAGCGAGAACTATCGAATATGGACATAGAGTAGGGCTACCACGAGACATCATATCATCGCCGACTGACTCATCCAATGTCATATACTCAATGGACACCGTATCACCCGCTAGAACGAATAAAGCATAGACAAGGCGAGTCCAATCAGTCGGGCCAAACTGTGATGTCGATCAGATGAGGCCTTACGAGATGCTCGTTCAATGTCATCATGTTCTATAGACACAGACCACTAGCGAGAACTATCGAATATGGACATAGAGTAGGGCTACCACGAGACATCATATCATCGCCGACTGACTCATCCAATGTCATATACTCAATGGAGACCGTATCACCTGCTAGAACGAATAAAGCATAGACAAGGCGAGTCCAATCAGTCGGGCCAAACTGTGATGTCGATCAGATGAGGCCTTACGAGATGCTCGTTCAATGTCATCATGCTCTATAGACACAGACCACTAGCAAGAACTATCGAATATGGACAAAGAATAGAGCTACCACGAGACATCATATCGTCGCCGAATGACTCGTCCAATGTCATAGACTCAATGGAGACCGTATCACCCGCTAGAACGAATGAAGCATAGACAAGGCGATTCCAATCAGTCGGGCCAAACTGTGATGTCGATGAGATGAGGCCTTATGAGATGCTCGTTCAATGTCTTCATGTTCTATAGACACTTACCACTAGCGAGAACTATCGAATATGGACAAAGAATAGAGCTACCACAAGACATCATATCGTCGCCGAATGACTCGTCCAATGTCATATACTTAATGGACACCGTATCACCCGCTAGAACCAATGAAGCATAGACAAGGTCAGTCCAGTCAATCAGGCTAAACTGTGACGACGATGACATGAGGCCTTACGAGATGCTCGTTCAATGTCATCATGTTCTATAGACACTGACCACTAGCGAGAACTATCGAATATGGACATAGAGTAGGGCTACCACGAGACATCATATCATCGCCGACTGACTCATCCAATGTCATATACTCAATGGACACCGTATCACCCGCTAGAACGAATAAAGCATAGACAAGGCGAGTCCAATCAGTCGGGCCAAACTGTGATGTCGATCAGATGAGGCCTTACGAGATGCTCGTTCAATGTCATCATGCTCTATAGACACAAACCACTAGCAAGAACTATCGAATATGGACAAAGAATAGAGCTACCACGAGACATCATATCGTCGCTGAATGACTCGTCCAATGTCATATACTCAATGGAGACCGTATCACCCGCTAGAACGAATGAAGCATAGACAAGGCGATTCCAATCAGTCGGGCCAAACTGTGATGTCGATGAGATGAGGCCTTACGAGATGCTCGTTCAATGTCATCATGTTCTATAGACACTGACCACTAGCGAGAACTATCGAATATGGACAAACAATAGAGCTACCACGAGACATCATATCGTCGCCGAATGACTCGTCCAATGTCATATACTCAATGGAGACCGTATCACCCGCTAGAACAAATGAAGCATAGACAAGGCGATTCCAATCAGTCGGGCCAAACTGTGATGTCGATGAGATGAGGCCTTACGAGATGCTCGTTCAATGTCTTCATGTTCTATAGACACTAAACACTAGCGAGAACTATCGAATATGGACAAAGAATAGAGCTACCACGGGACATCATATCGTCGCCGAATGACTCGTCCAATGTCATATACTCAATGGAGACCGTATCACCCGCTAGAACGAATGAAGCATAGACAAGGCGATTCCAATCAGTCGGGCCAAACTGTGATGTCGATGAGATGAGGCCTTATGAGATGCTCGTTCAATGTCTTCATGTTCTATAGACACTTACCACTAGCGAGAACTATCGAATATGGACAAAGAATAGAGCTACCACAAGACATCATATCGTCGCCGAATGACTCGTCCAATGTCATATACTTAATGGACACCGTATCACCCGCTAGAACCAATGAAGCATAGACAAGGTCAGTCCAGTCAATCAGGCTAAACTGTGACGACGATGACATGAGGCCTTACGAGATGCTCGTTCAATGTCATCATGTTCTATAGACACTGACCACTAGCGAGAACTATCGAATATGGACATAGAGTAGGGCTACCACGAGACATCATATCATCGCCGACTGACTCATCCAATGTCATATACTCAATGGACACCGTATCACCCGCTAGAACGAATAAAGCATAGACAAGGCGAGTCCAATCAGTCGGGCCAAACTGTGATGTCGATCAGATGAGGCCTTACGAGATGCTCGTTCAATGTCATCATGCTCTATAGACACAAACCACTAGCAAGAACTATCGAATATGGACAAAGAATAGAGCTACCACGAGACATCATATCGTCGCTGAATGACTCGTCCAAGGTCATATACTCAATGGAGACCGTATCACCCGCTAGAACGAATGAAGCATAGACAAGGCGATTCCAATCAGTCGGGCCAAACTGTGATGTCGATGAGATGAGGCCTTACGAGATGGTCGTTCAATGTCATCATGTTCTATAGACACTGACCACTAGCGAGAACTATTGAATATGGACAAAGAATAGAGCTACCACGAGACATCATATCGTCGCCGAATGACTCGTCCAATGTCATATACTCAATGGAGACCGTATCACCCGCTAGAACAAATGAAGCATAGACAAGGCGATTCCAATCAGTCGGGCCAAACTGTGATGTCGATGAGATGAGGCCTTACGAGATGCTCGTTCAATGTCTTCATGTTCTATAGACACTAAACACTAGCGAGAACTATCGAATATGGACAAAGAATAGAGCTACCACGGGACATCATATCGTCGCCGAATGACTCGTCCAATGTCATATACTCAATGGAGACCGTATCACCCGCTAGAACGAATGAAGCATAGACAAGGCGATTCCAATCAGTCGGGCCAAACTGTGATGTCGATGAGATGAGGCCTTACGAGATGCTCGTTCAATGTCTTCATGTTCTATAGACACTGACCACTAGCGAGAACTATCGAATATGGACAAAGAATAGAGCTACCACAAGACATCATATCGTCGCCGAATGACTCGTCCAATGTCATATACTTAATGGACACCGTATCACCCGCTAGAACCAATGAAGCATAGACAAGGTCAGTCCAGTCAATCAGGCTAAACTGTGACGACGATGACATGAGGCCTTACGAGATGCTCGTTCAATGTCATCATGTTCTATAGACACTGACCACTAGCGAGAACTATCGAATATGGACATAGAGTAGGGCTACCACGAGACATCATATCATCGCCGACTGACTCATCCAATGTCATATACTCAATGGCCACCGTATCACCCGCTAGAACGAATGAAGCATAGACAAGGCGAGTCCAATCAGTCGGGCCAAACTGTGATGTCGATCAGATGAGGCCTTACGAGATGCTCGTTTAATGTCATCATGTTCTATAGACACTGACCACTAGCGAGAACTATCGAATATGGACATAGAGTAGGGCTACCACGAGACATCATATCATCGCCGACTGACTCATCCAATGTCATATACTCAATGGACACCGTATCACCCGGTAGAACGAATAAAGCATAGACAAGGCGAGTCCAATCAGTCGGGCCAAACTGTGATGTCGATCAGATGAGGCCTTACGAGATGCTCGTTCAATGTCATCATGCTCTATAGACACAAACCACTAGCAAGAACTATCGAATATGGACAAAGAATAGAGCTACCACGGGACATCATATCGTCGCCGAATGACTCGTCCAATGTCATATACTCAATGGAGACCGTATCACCCGCTAGAACGAATGAAGCATAGACAAGGCGATTCCAATCAGTCGGGCCAAACTGTGATGTCGATGAGATGAGGCCTTATGAGATGCTCGTTCAATGTCTTCATGTTCTATAGACACTTACCACTAGCGAGAACTATCGAATATGGACAAAGAATAGAGCTACCACAAGACATCATATCGTCGCCGAATGACTCGTCCAATGTCATATACTTAATGGACACCGTATCACCCGCTAGAACCAATGAAGCATAGACAAGGTCAGTCCAGTCAATCAGGCTAAACTGTGACGACGATGACATGAGGCCTTACGAGATGCTCGTTCAATGTCATCATGTTCTATAGACACTGACCACTAGCGAGAACTATCGAATATGGACATAGAGTAGGGCTACCACGAGACATCATATCATCGCCGACTGACTCATCCAATGTCATATACTCAATGGACACCGTATCACCCGCTAGAACGAATAAAGCATAGACAAGGCGAGTCCAATCAGTCGGGCCAAACTGTGATGTCGATCAGATGAGGCCTTACGAGATGCTCGTTCAATGTCATCATGCTCTATAGACACAAACCACTAGCAAGAACTATCGAATATGGACAAAGAATAGAGCTACCACGAGACATCATATCATCGCTGAATGACTCGTCCAAGGTCATATACTCAATGGAGACCGTATCACCCGCTAGAACGAATGAAGCATAGACAAGGCGATTCCAATCAGTCGGGCCAAACTGTGATGTCGATGAGATGAGGCCTTACGAGATGGTCGTTCAATGTCATCATGTTCTATAGACACTGACCACTAGCGAGAACTATTGAATATGGACAAAGAATAGAGCTACCACGAGACATCATATCGTCGCCGAATGACTCGTCCAATGTCATATACTCAATGGAGACCGTATCACCCGCTAGAACAAATGAAGCATAGACAAGGCGATTCCAATCAGTCGGGCCAAACTGTGATGTCGATGAGATGAGGCCTTACGAGATGCTCGTTCAATGTCTTCATGTTCTATAGACACTAAACACTAGCGAGAACTATCGAATATGGACAAAGAATAGAGCTACCACGGGACATCATATCGTCGCCGAATGACTCGTCCAATGTCATATACTCAATGGAGACCGTATCACCCGCTAGAACGAATGAAGCATAGACAAGGCGATTCCAATCAGTCGGGCCAAACTGTGATGTCGATGAGATGAGGCCTTACGAGATGCTCGTTCAATGTCTTCATGTTCTATAGACACTGACCACTAGCGAGAACTATCGAATATGGACAAAGAATAGAGCTACCACAAGACATCATATCGTCGCCGAATGACTCGTCCAATGTCATATACTTAATGGACACCGTATCACCCGCTAGAACCAATGAAGCATAGACAAGGTCAGTCCAGTCAATCAGGCTAAACTGTGACGACGATGACATGAGGCCTTACGAGATGCTCGTTCAATGTCATCATGTTCTATAGACACTGACCACTAGCGAGAACTATCGAATATGGACATAGAGTAGGGCTACCACGAGACATCATATCATCGCCGACTGACTCATCCAATGTCATATACTCAATGGACACCGTATCACCCGCTAGAACGAATGAAGCATAGACAAGGCGAGTCCAATCAGTCGGGCCAAACTGTGATGTCGATCAGATGAGGCCTTACGAGATGCTCGTTTAATGTCATCATGTTCTATAGACACTGACCACTAGCGAGAACTATCGAATATGGACATAGAGTAGGGCTACCACGAGACATCATATCATCGCCGACTGACTCATCCAATGTCATATACTCAATGGACACCGTATCACCCGGTAGAACGAATAAAGCATAGACAAGGCGAGTCCAATCAGTCGGGCCAAACTGTGATGTCGATCAGATGAGGCCTTACGAGATGCTCGTTCAATGTCATCATGCTCTATAGACACAAACCACTAGCAAGAACTATCGAATATGGACAAAGAATAGAGCTACCACGGGACATCATATCGTCGCCGAATGACTCGTCCAATGTCATATACTCAATGGAGACCGTATCACCCGCTAGAACGAATGAAGCATAGACAAGGCGATTCCAATCAGTCGGGCCAAACTGTGATGTCGATGAGATGAGGCCTTATGAGATGCTCGTTCAATGTCTTCATGTTCTATAGACACTTACCACTAGCGAGAACTATCGAATATGGACAAAGAATAGAGCTACCACAAGACATCATATCGTCGCCGAATGACTCGTCCAATGTCATATACTTAATGGACACCGTATCACCCGCTAGAACCAATGAAGCATAGACAAGGTCAGTCCAGTCAATCAGGCTAAACTGTGACGACGATGACATGAGGCCTTACGAGATGCTCGTTCAATGTCATCATGTTCTATAGACACTGACCACTAGCGAGAACTATCGAATATGGACATAGAGTAGGGCTACCACGAGACATCATATCATCGCCGACTGACTCATCCAATGTCATATACTCAATGGACACCGTATCACCCGCTAGAACGAATAAAGCATAGACAAGGCGAGTCCAATCAGTCGGGCCAAACTGTGATGTCGATCAGATGAGGCCTTACGAGATGCTCGTTCAATGTCATCATGCTCTATAGACACAAACCACTAGCAAGAACTATCGAATATGGACAAAGAATAGAGCTACCACGAGACATCATATCATCGCTGAATGACTCGTCCAAGGTCATATACTCAATGGAGACCGTATCACCCGCTAGAACGAATGAAGCATAGACAAGGCGATTCCAATCAGTCGGGCCAAACTGTGATGTCGATGAGATGAGGCCTTACGAGATGGTCGTTCAATGTCATCATGTTCTATAGACACTGACCACTAGCGAGAACTATTGAATATGGACAAAGAATAGAGCTACCACGAGACATCATATCGTCGCCGAATGACTCGTCCAATGTCATATACTCAATGGAGACCGTATCACCCGCTAGAACAAATGAAGCATAGACAAGGCGATTCCAATCAGTCGGGCCAAACTGTGATGTCGATGAGATGAGGCCTTACGAGATGCTCGTTCAATGTCTTCATGTTCTATAGACACTAAACACTAGCGAGAACTATCGAATATGGACAAAGAAGAGAGCTACCACGGGACATCATATCGTCGCCGAATGACTCGTCCAATGTCATATACTCAATGGAGACCGTATCACCCGCTAGAACGAATGAAGCATAGACAAGGCGATTCCAATCAGTCGGGCCAAACTGTGATGTCGATGAGATGAGGCCTTACGAGATGCTCGTTCAATGTCTTCATGTTCTATAGACACTGACCACTAGCGAGAACTATCGAATATGGACAAAGAATAGAGCTACCACAAGACATCATATCGTCGCCGAATGACTCGTCCAATGTCATATACTTAATGGACACCGTATCACCCGCTAGAACCAATGAAGCATAGACAAGGTCAGTCCAGTCAATCAGGCTAAACTGTGACGACGATGACATGAGGCCTTACGAGATGCTCGTTCAATGTCATCATGTTCTATAGACACTGACCACTAGCGAGAACTATCGAATATGGACATAGAGTAGGGCTACCACGAGACATCATATCATCGCCGACTGACTCATCCAATGTCATATACTCAATGGACACCGTATCACCCGCTAGAACGAATGAAGCATAGACAAGGCGAGTCCAATCAGTCGGGCCAAACTGTGATGTCGATCAGATGAGGCCTTACGAGATGCTCGTTTAATGTCATCATGTTCTATAGACACTGACCACTAGCGAGAACTATCGAATATGGACATAGAGTAGGGCTACCACGAGACATCATATCATCGCCGACTGACTCATCCAATGTCATATACTCAATGGACACCGTATCACCCGGTAGAACGAATAAAGCATAGACAAGGCGAGTCCAATCAGTCGGGCCAAACTGTGATGTCGATCAGATGAGGCCTTACGAGATGCTCGTTCAATGTCATCATGCTCTATAGACACAAACCACTAGCAAGAACTATCGAATATGGACAAAGAATAGAGCTACCACGGGACATCATATCGTCGCCGAATGACTCGTCCAATGTCATATACTCAATGGAGACCGTATCACCCGCTAGAACGAATGAAGCATAGACAAGGCGATTCCAATCAGTCGGGCCAAACTGTGATGTCGATGAGATGAGGCCTTATGAGATGCTCGTTCAATGTCTTCATGTTCTATAGACACTTACCACTAGCGAGAACTATCGAATATGGACAAAGAATAGAGCTACCACAAGACATCATATCGTCGCCGAATGACTCGTCCAATGTCATATACTTAATGGACACCGTATCACCCGCTAGAACCAATGAAGCATAGACAAGGTCAGTCCAGTCAATCAGGCTAAACTGTGACGACGATGACATGAGGCCTTACGAGATGCTCGTTCAATGTCATCATGTTCTATAGACACTGACCACTAGCGAGAACTATCGAATATGGACATAGAGTAGGGCTACCACGAGACATCATATCATCGCCGACTGACTCATCCAATGTCATATACTCAATGGACACCGTATCACCCGCTAGAACGAATAAAGCATAGACAAGGCGAGTCCAATCAGTCGGGCCAAACTGTGATGTCGATCAGATGAGGCCTTACGAGATGCTCGTTCAATGTCATCATGCTCTATAGACACAAACCACTAGCAAGAACTATCGAATATGGACAAAGAATAGAGCTACCACGAGACATCATATCATCGCTGAATGACTCGTCCAAGGTCATATACTCAATGGAGACCGTATCACCCGCTAGAACGAATGAAGCATAGACAAGGCGATTCCAATCAGTCGGGCCAAACTGTGATGTCGATGAGATGAGGCCTTACGAGATGGTCGTTCAATGTCATCATGTTCTATAGACACTGACCACTAGCGAGAACTATTGAATATGGACAAAGAATAGAGCTACCACGAGACATCATATCGTCGCCGAATGACTCGTCCAAAAGACAGGGCCCGGTATTGGGGGGGGGGGGGGGGGAACAACTAATAAGGGGGGGGGGGGGGGGGGGGGGGGGGGGGGGAAAAATTATAATTCTATTTTAAAATTTAGGGGGGGGGGGGGGGGGGGGGGGGGGGGGGGGGGGGGGGGGGGGGGGGGGGGGGGGGAAATTT